>JAODKL010000118.1:27387648-27401174 GCA_026780765.1 Petrocephalus schoutedeni
GGAGGAGAGGAACCAAAAACTCCCACGCAGGGAGAAAAAAAACCTCTGGGGGTCCAAGGTCAACTGGCTGCCCAACCAGCATGCTAACATTACGAACAAAACACAAGACAGTGCCAGCACCAGCAACAACTCTGCCTCCACTACAGGGAGACTGGGCATGTTCTCCGCTCCATCCCAGTACGACCACTCCAGGAGCCCAATGTGTGTCTTTGCTATTGAGCAGAACCCAGAAGCAGGTGATGGTGCCGTTTGAATTCCCATGGGAGGAGGGTCAGGTGACTGTTTCTGCTTCGTTAGCAGACAATTTCATCAATGTTGAGATCGCTAAACGCCGTGCTTTCCCCTTGGAAACCGGCATCTGAAAAGATTGTTGACCTCCACCGAGCGAAACCAGGATGCCGGCAACCAAGAACTCCTGGCAATGAAACTGGCACTGGAAGAGTGGTGACATTAGCTCAAGGGGATGACTCATGCATCTGTTGTGCTCACAGACCACAGGAATCTGGAGTATCTTAAGGCTGCCAAGAGACTGAACACCCACCAGGCCCTGTGGTCCTTTTTCTTCACACATTTCAATTTTAAAATGTCCTAACTTCCTGGTGCTAAGTATAACAAAGTCTATGTTCTGTCCCTCCATTGGAGGAAATTGCTGCCACCCTGATCCGCCAAGCCTCGTACTTTGTAGAACCAAAGACGTGGGACCTGTCAGTGATCAAGGCACATTAGCAGGAACCTCCTTCATCTATATATCCCACTAGGAAGGCATGTTCCTCTCGCTTACTGCACTGCCATGTTACACTGGATGCACATATCCTTAAGATCCAGCCACCCAGGTATCACCACCACAGCACGTCTGCTTTTGTATCGCAGTTGGTGGCCCAGATGAAGGCAAAAAGTGGAGGACTTCGTCTTCATCTCCTGCCCCATCTATGCCCAGAACAAGGTCGCCACCCAGAAATCCTCCAGTCTCCTCCACTCTTTTCCCATGCCAAAATCGACCCCGGTCACATATTGCACTAGATTTTATTTCAGACCTCCCTCGGTCCCAGGGCCACACTGTTATCCTGACTGTAGCAGATCTCTGCGACAGAGCTGGCTGACTTTCATCCCTCCTAGCTCCCAGTAGGAAGCAAAAATGTGGACCATCTGTGGGACTGTAGATCTCATAGAAAGAAGAACATTTGCCTTCAACAAATCTAACACATAAATTTAATTAGGAGTCTTGGTGGTTATTTTCCCCCCTTTCCCAGTTCGCTTGCCCCAAGGGCTGGTGCCGTTGGTTACACCGGGGTACGTTTACACCGATACACGATACACGAGAGAGCCTTCTGGCTGGAAGAGAATCAACATGCTAGCTAGCATTTACTGTAATGCAGCACTCTCATAAGCAACGGCACTTGGCCCAGCCCAGAAGATGGGCAGCTCTGGCTATATCCCCAACCGGCTGGTCTATTAGCGCTTTTAACACACTGCAGATGTTCAGTCCTCTCGTCACTCTCTGTCTAACACCTCACAGTCCCCATGACTCTACACCAGCAGTTGCCCCCCGACGGTTTTCACTGCACAGGATTAACTTCCCCTTCAAATCCCCATTAATGGATCATGGTGGCCGGCAGCCTTTCGCTTCTGAAGACCGGGAGGAGTGCCCAAGAGGAATGCTCCCACCAGCCTCATTAAACAGGCACACAGAAAAGGTAAATTATACATTAGACCATTGCTCTAAGATTAATCGCACTAGAAACAGTCAGACTTGAAAGATTTAATAACATTTACGCAATTTGCTTTTGAATCTGTTCCTCAAATTCATTTTCTTAATACCATATGATAAGCAAGTAGTAATTATTTTCAAACGGTTTGTTTCTACTTTTTGTAATTGCCATAGATTAACTGAAATCTTCCAATTTAAATGAGTTCTTCTAAACTCGAGTATCACATCATTCCACTAAAAAGAGCAAAGCAGGATCGAGTTTAGAACATTTTGGAAGCTTAGCCGTGTCACATACTGTAGCGATTCCTTGACTGGGTCTTCTTGGTGATTATCTTAAGAGTCTAAGTAGAGATGCCATAGAGCCAGAGTAGCGATAGCTAGTTCAAATTTGGCAATGGCAGGAAAATCACGGCATTAAATACCATGAGGAGAGCAGTTAAAGAGTCTTTGCAGGACGCAAATCGGTAACACATTACTTGAGGGGACAAAAATAATATACAGGTGGGCCCCCTCAAGTAAAGGATTACATTGCAATCCTATTAACTGCATGCTAAACTAAGTGCCTACGGAGGAAGACTTGGTATGAATATCTCGGACATCACTTCCAGTACAAATGATGGACTCTGCATAATTTGGGGGGCAGCCTCCCATTGGCTCCTTCAGCTAATATGGAGATTAAACTCTGCATCCATTACCTCCCCGACAAAAACCCTATCCTCCCCCCATTTACGTCATTCACTTAACTAAAGCGGCTGTTCTACCCACCCACTCCTTATGTCTTTAGTTACCCAGGTTGCTGTATGGCTCAGAGACATCCATGGCCTTCATTGCTTCTGTTCATGAGCAGGAATTTTCCTTGGGATCATTAAATAGAAGATCCAAGATCATTATAACAAGACTAATCTTGCTGATGACTGTAATGAGAAATTGACTTGTAATCGTAAATCATCATAAGTATGAATGAGGGCCAATAGGACTATAACGACTACAGCTATGAAAATTCAATCAAGAGATCAAATATCAAGATTTCCCCAGTTAATACATATATATATATATATATATATATATATATATATATATGTAATGCTTATTTAGGTGGTACTCTTAGGTTCCACAGACATCATTACAGGAAAAATATGACTTGTTTAGCTGCAGATGACTTGCTCATATATTAACTAAACAATATTAAAGGCTTAACCATTACAAGTATTTTCCACCTAAGGAACAATGTGTATGTAGGTATTTTACTCTATTTTTTTATGAAGTTGTTTTCAAAATAGTACCAAAAACATCAGCTGCTAGACGAATCAATTAATATGCGGGTGATTCCTTGTAATGCAACCCAAAAGGAATACTATCTGTCTTTAATTTTCACACTTTCCTGTTGTTAAAATATTTTTGCAGCATTGCTGCATATTATTCACACAACATATTTAGTGCATGACTGCTGGGTACCTGTAACTACTCCAAGCATGTGGGAACGCAAAGACAGAATTCCCTGACCCACAAAGTCCCACTCATATCGCCAGCCTGAGACTCATCGCAGTAAGCGGGAAAGTGCCGAGACTTGGGCTGTGATGGACAGTTCCAAGACGAGGCGTGAAGTGCGGATGGCTGGTGAGGTTGGGAGTCAGGATGTGGAACACGCAGACAAAAGCCAAACAGAATACAAAATCACAAAGAAGGGGCCCTGAGAAAAGTTGCCTGCTCGGTGGATATTAATCCTGGGATGTCAAGGCTCACTAGACCAGTGTTTCCCAATCCGGTCCTCAGGGACCCACAGCCGGTTCACGTTTTCGCTCCCTCCAAGGGCCATGCCAGACAGACCACATTTTTGCTCCCTCTCGGGTCCCTCTCTGGGTCCCTGAGGACCGGATTGGGAAATGCTGCACTAGGCGCCCAAGATCCAGCTTAGCTGTGCTCCTGTTTAAAGTTTCATTTCCTTTCATCTCGATTCACGCCTGACTCGGCTCACCCCGGGCGATGTGTGATCTGTTTTCACCTCAACCCAGTAGAAGCCGCCCCCGCCGCTCCCCAAAGTGCCCTCAACATTCATCTTTTCTTCCTCTCTCATATCGCACCCACGGTGATTTGTCAGCAATTGGCTAACCCCCCCCCCCCACCTTTCATGGGCCGATATTTCACAAGTCTCACATCGCCAGGGAAAATGGCGTGGGCACTGCCCTCTGGGGGGGAACCAAATGGTGACATTTCTGATTCTAAGGAAGGAATCCGCTGACGAAGGGGTTCTTTCAACTTGGAAGGAAGCCTGAAGTCATACACTGGCTGCCATTTCTTCATCTGTCTGTTTCTTTACCATGTCTGTCCCCACTTCCGTCCCTTGTGTCTGATTTGGGAATTCACCCCCAAGCCGAAGAGCCCGCTAGTATAAAAGAAGCAGGACAGGAGTGGATGGGAATGAATGAAGGGGACAGTATCTGAATGTGATCCAATCAAAAGGCCACAGGAGCCCGGGGCTTCAGTGACGGCACCATAGAAATGGAGGCAGCTGTCCGGCAGCTCAGAAGAGGGAGGTTGAGGACTAGGCAGAGGCCGCCACGCTGACCCTTAGTGTGTCTGGATCATAGGCATGTTTCACAGGGACATGCACATAGCGGGTCATTCAATGGGAGATCATAATCCCCTTACTGTCGGCCTCTGATGTTCAGACAGCCACATGCTGAAGGTGGTTCGGCCTTCAGGGTTGAATGGGAAACAGCCACTCCTCACCCCCACCACCAACATACATCTGTCCATCCGCTTTTTCTCTCTCTTTCTGTAGTGGGAGCAGGCCTAGAGGCAAAACAAAAGGGGTCACGGTGACATCAGGAGATGAGGCAGGATCCGGCTCACCTGCTGACGTCGATCTCTCGAGATGCCTCTATCCCTGCCTTTATTTGGATCCCCAGTAATCCGGTTTTATTTTATCCAGTCTTTGTTGATTCAGTTCCAATAAACCACTTTTGTTTTGCCTTTATGCCGGCTCCTATGTCTTTCATCTGGTCCTACATAATAGAATGACAGATCTGGGATACACAGGACTAGGAAGCGTTTAAATACAGGACTAATGAAGGAGCAAACAGGAGGCAGCTGGGAGAGATTAACATGGGAGCAGGAACAAAAGGTAAGGCAAACGAACGTCAGGCATGGCTAGTTAGAGGCAGACATGGAAGGCAGGACCTGACAGTCACCACCTAGAGACAGAGACATTCTGCTTCTTTTTGCTCTTCTGCTTATTAAAGATACTTTACCTTATGAAAGTTTGAATTATTTTCAAGAATTTCAGTAAGTATTTAATAAGGGACATTTAGCGAGTGTAAGGGACAAGGATCGTTTGAGTAGTAGTTTTTTATCTTCCGTAGCAGAATGGTGTGTGGTGGGACGTCCCTCTGCTCGGCCACCTCAATGAGAGCTTCACAGTGGTCTTAACTATTCAAAAAGGGGCCTCTGATGGAATTCTTTGGAAAATTCGCAAACAGGCAGGCCTTGGGCGCATTGGCGCAGTTAGGGTGGTGTTCCCAGGTTACCGGAATACGCGTTTAATTACAGCCCAAAAAAATCCCATCAGTACAGAGTAGTGGCTAAAAAAGTAAACATTCACACATCTCTCCCATAACTGAGTATCCAGTACAGGTTCTCGACAAGCCTGGAGATGGTTCTCAGAAATAGTGGAAAAGAGTCAAGGGAGCATGCTGGATGGGATGCCAGCCTATCACAGGGCATGCACTCACACACACACGTCATACATGAATGGCAACTCAAAGAGACTAAATCGTCTGCAACCGAACTGCATGAACACAGAGAGCTTTTCTTCATTCTGCTAACATGCATTGGCATGGTTAAAGCTGCGCCGCATCCCCTGCCTCTGTTTTCATCCCATCTCAGTCCTTCTTGCATCAACAAGTCATGCCTTTCTGCATGGCTTCCATCTGCTGCTTTGGCTACGCCCGTGTATCGCTTTCCGAGGATGTGATAATGATGTATCAGCGATGTGTCATATTGTTTCCCCAGACCAGATGACAACTTCATAGAGAAGTGCTTCCTCTCCAATTTCAGCCACAAAGCGAGAGTCCATCTTGAAATATATATGCCACCTATCCTTCACACACCATCCAACCTCTTACTTTTGTACAGTTTTGCCTGTGAGTTCTTTGAAATGCACTCAGTGCAGTTGAATTAGGAATGATAAAATCCACCAATTCACCAGCAAAAAGATTCACAAAGAGATTGCACAGATTAAAAAAGTGTGCACCGGATACTATTTGGGACGAAGTTGGGATGCATCGTTTCTGACATCTTTGCATTAATAAAATACAATTTATTAATATATAATTATTAGTAGAAGCCCTATGACTTTATTATTTATTATTTAGCTGCCCAGGAACTGCAGATTGCCTACGCAGTGATTTAGCATTTAGCTAACCCTGGGACAGTTACTAACTGTCTATTGGGCCAGTTGAATAAAATGAATAAATAAAATAAATAAAATATCGATATCTGACTAACAATTTTTGACCATCAATTTTATATTTAGATTGAGTCCCCCTCTCTAAATGCATTCTCAAGAGCGCTTTCTCTGCTGTCAGTGGCCAAGTCTCATGTGAATTGGAGGCATGTCCAACGATGCGTCGCATTGTATCGCATCGAACCGGATTGCATTAAATCAAATTGTGTCAAATTGCACCGCATTTCAGTAGGCTTGAATCATATCGCATTGCATTAGTAGTTGCTTCATATGCATCCTTAATGTATCAGACCATTGGCAATGTATCGAGATGGGTATCGCATCGGCCTCAGTAATGTAGAAGCATGTTCCTAAGTTGAATGATTGAAACCAAGGCCCTTTTTGATTGATTTGGCCTCATAGCTGGATGCTGTCCTGCTCACTTTTGAATATGACAGTGAGGAAGGAATGATGCCCTAGCACTTTTAGCTGTGGTGAGGTGATGGCTGTCCAGCTTGATCCGTCAAGGCAGCAGTGGATTAAAGGAGCCTTTTGCAGCAGTGATATTGTTGAGTTTCTTGGGAGTAATACTGGTTAGGACCCATGCCTAAAAGACCCGATGGGATGGTATATGTGCTGTTTGCACTGGAGTAGGTCCCAGCTCTTCCCTGCATAGCTGAGGATAGGAAGATGAAGAAGAACAATACCTGATCTATACCTAGACCTATAATGTGACATAAAATGAGGGGAAGCTCCCATTGTAAGGGCAGTGCCAGTCAAACTAAGCAATTCATACTGTCCTGGCCACCAAAAATGCGGGACAAAAATGAACAGTAGGGAATCTAAACTGGGAGAGAATGCACGGGGAAGGCTTGGACACCACTGGTGGGAAACAGTAATGACTGGGGGGATAACAGGAGGCAGCTGTGAGGGATCAACATAAGGGCAGGAAGGAGGGGTAAGGTTGGAGTGAGCGGGTTGTGACCACAGGATAATAATCATGACTGCAGGGCGAGGTACATGTGCCAGAGAACTCATTATCTATTAATTTAATATTTTATTTTAATTCCACAAGTAAAAAATGTTACAAATTTACTGGTTTCATAACGAAAGTCCACTGACAAGCAATGTTTATCATGTGTGCACATATCTTCCATAGACATTTTCTTTTTATTAAGTGTCATACTTTTTTTGACTTATTCCATTCTGTTCTTGCCATTTTGCTATTAATTGCGTTGTTGTCATCAGCTCCCAAAGGGTCACTAACAAATGAATGAAGTGATGGTATCTGCAATAATAATGTAACCATTGGAATTGGGGATGTGTTAGCTGTTCTTTTATTGGGTAACCGGGAATAATTTATGCTGCACGGAACCAACATGAGGAAGTGTTGTTTTTGGGGGGAAACGAGAGTGAGGGTGGTTGGAGCGAGTCTGTGTAGCGTCTGGTTCCGAGTTCCTCGCGCTTGTTATAAAAATGCAGTAAAAGACTATTACAACGTGAACCAAGGGGTACTGTCTCTGTATTCACCATGCGTAAGCCAGCGAGCCTCGTTCTCCGAGAAGACCAGACGGAGATCCAGTAGCCCACAATATTTTAGTTTTACAATAACAATATATTTGCAATATGTTTACTGACTTAAGCAAGCGTCCCAAGACTTTCTATGAGCATTGTAGTGAGTAAGATCTACTTCAGATCAGACTCACTACAACCTGAATCTGAATTTGGAAATACATTCACATTTGATTTCTTTAATCCAAGATCAAGTAAGCATATTCAAATTCAGGTTCTGATATTCAGGTAAAGAAAATCAAGTTCAGGTTAACGTTCAAATTCAGGTAAATAAGTTCAAATTCAGTTTGTGGTGAGTCTGATTTGACACCATGCCTTGAGCCGCTTCAAAGCAGGCAAGCTACAGATTGGCAGTTTTACAAAGCTGGATTTGAGGCTTATGTGGTTCTTGGTTGAAGGGCAGCCCTGTAGCCTGACACCTCCTGGGTCACAGGCTGATTTTCTGCCCCTACCTCTGTGTGTGGGATTTTCATGTTCTCTGCAGGGACTCTTCTTGGTATTCTGGTGAGCCCTGTATGTACTATTTGCAGGGATAGACTCCAGGCGCACAGTGACCCTAGATAAATGACTTGACAGATCTTAGATAATCCTTTCAGTCATTTACGTTATTTTCTGCTAGTGCACTACATACATTGTCTTCAGCACTGTAATTTAATATTTATTTTGAAATACCCCAAGACGGGTACCATCAATTCCAGATACATGTACTTGGGGATTAAAGTTGATTCTGATTCTTTTTTGCATTGCTCCTGAAAAAATTCCTGGCATGTGCATGTGAGACCCCCATATCCCACCATCTTTCAAAGCATATTAATCACATCCTGGAAGTGGAAGTTTCGCTAAAATGAAACGAGCAAGAGGCTGTGGGCCAACTGGCCCAGCTTCTCTCAGGCATTGCCATTCCGGTGCTGCCCACCTTGTCTCTCTCACTCAGCAGGCTTCACACCAGTACAGCCCCAAACACCATGATTAAAGAGCAGAGAAGCTCCAGGGTCAGTCTCTGGTGTAAAACTGGGGGGCTGATGCTGCCTTAATGAGGGGGGGAGGCTAATCACTCCTTGAACATTCCGTTTAGGTTTAATTTGCTTAGTGAAAGGTCCCAGAATTGAGATGCTCCCCGCATGCAGCAGACTGGCCTGCCTTCACGTCAGAGGACCTTTCTTATTACTTACTGGCATTAAGGAATTAATCAATCCCTTTTAAAGCAGAGGCCAGGGATGGAGGATTTATCAGCCATTGCTGATTAATGCTGACATAATCACAAGTATTTGTGGTCGCCCTGTAACAAAGCAGCTAACCTATGCTCTCATCACAAATGCTCGATATTACGCTTGCCCTAGCTGCTTGTGGAGATGGCTCGATTTGAAGAAGACCACATCCCTGTCCACGAGCAGTAGCATCAACATTGCATGCAGAAGGTTCAGTACTACAGCTGGTCCAGAATTGTTAAACAAACTAGACCTGTGACTTTTTATATATAAAAATAGATTTGGTGCTGCCCGGAGCAACAGCATTGTTTTCCCCGGATAGCCCAATCATTTAGTCCGGCTATGTAAGCCATACTCGTCCCCACACTCACCAACTTCTACCATCTCTAGAAGTACTGGATGGATCATCTGGAAATGTAAAAGATAAAAAACGTGTCTTTCCCTGAATGCTGTTAGTCCTTGTTGTGAGATGTAGGTCTGAAAGTATGCTTAATCATTTATCGCAGATTCCACTTACATGAAAACCTGCGGCATATTTCCCCACCGGTTACTTGGTAACTTGTATTCTTTTGTGTATGTTTTACTGTCCATGTTTGAAAATGTCATTTATATTATTGATGTTTTCATATGTTTAGATATTAATATCCTATTTATTACTCTTTTGCTATTTGTGCAAGTGAGGGAAAAAAGACAGAACTGTGTGGGTTGGTTTGAGCTGGGGGAGAAATTACAACCTTCAGAAATATAAAAAAATAAGGTGAACATAGTATATGATGCTAATAAATTACAATAATAATAATGCTTGAAATAGACAGGGGCCACATAATGAATACATCAAATTACCAGTAACAATAGTTTACGGTGAGAAAGTTACTCAGTTAATGTTTACATACTTGGAGGAACCATGGAGAAAGTTCTAGCTGCTAGTAGTGTTTTAAAAAATGTGATGACAAAGCAACATGTTTAACATAAAATATGATGATGCATATTTGGAAAACCATTGTGTGTGTGTGTGTGTTTGGGGCAGGATAAGGAGAAACTCTATTTATACTTAATTTTTTAATAAAAGTAAATAGTGCACAACATACTGGAAAACCCGATTACAATATGTATGTATGGAACAGAACATCCTCCATAACACGGTGGTGCAGTGGTCAGCACTGTTGCCCCCTACGACTAGGACCAGCGTTGGAGTCTCTGTCACGGCTCCATGTGTTGTATGCAGTACTTTGGTTTCCCTGCACATTCCAGAAACATGCTGAGATTAGTTGGAGTTACCAAACTGTGTATGTGCCCTGCAATGGGTTGGCGCCCCATCCTGAGTTGTTCCCTACCATTCAGCTCTACTGTACCTTCCCCGTAACCCTGAATAGGACAAGGAGGAACAAAAAATGGATGGATGGATGGAATGTCCTCTACGCAATATAAAATGGGGATAATGTCTAACCTAGCCATGGGAGAATTGTACGCCTGTCCGTCCCCTTCCTGTAATGTGATGCCAGTCATAGAAAAGCACAAGCTATCCAGATCTCTGGTTTCCTATTTAATTCATGATGACTTGCACCTTTTTGGTATCCTGCAGGCAGTACTGCACTATAAGAGAGCTGGTGGTTTTCGGCGCAACATAAAAGTTTCCTTTCACGCTCCAGAAAGCTGTGAAATGGATTTTTCACAAGTGCAGTAGAAATGTGTTTGTAAATACCCGCTGTTGATCTCACAGATTCGGTCCTGATTGTAGACAGGTATGTGCATGTAAAAAAATCCATCCATCCATCCATCCATTTTCTGCTGCTTATCCAGGTCCACGTCAGGGGGGCAGCAGTCTGAACATACAGTAGATGGCCAGACCTCCATTTCCCCATACACCTCCTCCAGCTTCTCAGGGGGAACGCCTAGGCACTTCCAGGCCAGCCAAAAGATAAAAGTCTCCAGGTTGTCCTGGGCTGTCCTGATGAAAATTAAAAAGGATAAAAAGGATTGTGTAAAAGCAATGAAGGATTTCCTAGAGCAGGGTATCTGAGGCTAACAGGAATTAGCAACATGCTAACTTGCACGCCTGCAATGCCTGTGTAGGCTTTGTGAATAACCTGAATAGCCAACGTGATGCAAGTACAGGGCTTGGGGAATACAGCAATTTTTTAAACCCCTAAAATAGACAAGGCCTTAGATAATCTCTTTCAAGGAAGCTGTTTGTTGTTTATTATCTATCCATCCGTAACTGTTCTGGAGGTCAGCTCTTCCAGAGCCCCAGAAATTCATTTTCTGATCTTGTTCAACAATGGACACTGTTTGCTACCCTGCTATACGGGGGAGGGCCCACAGTATGCAAGACAGAAACAGAGCGTGATTTCTATGTTCCAGTTTCGAGAAGCCACCATAAATATAACCCCCTGATACTTCAAGAAGGTCTCCTCAGTTAACCCCCCCCCCCCACACACACACACACACACACACACAACGCCCAAAATGCTATGGTCATATAAAGTGAGTTGTATGTGAGGTGAGAAGGGTGAAAATTAATTAAGCCAGAAATTCTTAGGAAGTTCAAAGTTGTATGATTCTGGCGCATGGAAGAGAGAAGTGGCTCTGCTGCCTGGGCCATGGTTGGTTACGGCATTGAATGGGCATTGATTGATTGGGACTGTAAAGTGTGGTGGAGGAGGGATAATGGTATGGGGCTGTTTTTCAGGGGCTGGGCTAAGTCCCTTAATTCCAATGAAGGGAACTCTTAGTGCTTCAGCATACCAAGACATTTTGGACAATTTTATGCTCCCAGCTTTGTGGGAACAGTCTAGGGAAGGCCCTTTTCTGTTCCAAGATGACAAGATCCATAAAGACAGGGTTTTTAAGTTTGGTGTGGATGAACTTGAACCTGATTCTTACAGACACACTCTAAAATCTTGTGAAAAGCCTTCCCCGAAGAGTGGAAGCTGTTATATCTGCAAAGACGAGGGGGGAACCAAGACTATATTGATGCCTATGGATTAAGAACAGGAAAGCCTAAAAATTCCTGAGGGTGCAATAGCCAGGCGTCCTGATTTGTCCGTGGTATTACTCAAACTATAGCATGTGGTGCACACCGCTAACTGCTGCACAGGTTGTCCATTCTTAAAAGACTACCATTTGATTGGCTGGAATTGCATCTGGAATTTCAACTTGTTTTAGGAGATAATGAGGGATTCAGAAGCCAGTGAATAAAGCAGACACATGCCCTGAGTGTTATTCTGCTTAGATCAGCTCAATTTTCCCACATAGAATTACCCTGAATAGGATAAAGGTCATTAAGAGTTCGTTGCTGAAAAGAAATCTGTCCAGAAGGCTGATAACAAATGCCCGGCATGTCTGGCTATTAACTAACTTCTGACTTCCCAGAGTGTCATGTACTGGTACGCCAGACATGTCAAGTGGAAGTTATTATTTAATATACGCAAAACCTGCAAAATGTTAGTCTGGGTGAATCCAGAAAAAAATATCACCTCACCCTTTAAAACATAAATTTCAGATTCCATTGTTTAGTTTTTGACCTTTCAGGCACTTCTTATTCCCCATTGGGGTTTAAAATGTCATGCCTTGGGGGGGTGGGGGATCAGATCATATTTAAATTCCGCGGAAGTGAGTCGGGCTCATCTTTAATTAACGAGGGGGGGAATCCAGAACATTTTCGTTGGTACCTCGGAGATGTGCAGGTGAGGGACCCAAGGACCTTCATAATGATTACGCCTGCAAAACAGCACCCAGGGCTATTGCAGGCCTCTTCAGAAGCCAGTTTTGATCTTTATCGTCGGGGCGGGAG
Organism: Petrocephalus schoutedeni; assembly: GCA_026780765.1. Lineage (NCBI taxonomy): Eukaryota > Metazoa > Chordata > Actinopteri > Osteoglossiformes > Mormyridae > Petrocephalus > Petrocephalus schoutedeni. The sequence continues at coordinate 27,400,374 of JAODKL010000118.1, forward strand.
CTCTCGACGCACGCTAAGACATGCTAATGCCATGAAGTGCTTCTCTGCAAAACACTCTCCTCATAAATAAACGAGTGTCACATCCAACCAAGCTAATACGCCTGGAAAGACTTAGTAGAAACTCGAAGAGGGTAAAATCTACAGCCATCTGAGCATTCAAGGGTCATTTACATGAAAAGAATCCTATAGGACAATTGGCTAGGGGGGAGACTCATTTGGGGGAGGGGGGCAATTGGAGATTTTAGTTGGGCGTGTGCACTGTTTTGCTGATACTTATTCATTCATGAGACTTATTATAGTTTTATATACGTTACAGATTTTGTAGCCAGATGGATTTGAAATAAAGGAAAAATGTTTTTTTTTTCGATTGGCTGAACACTTCAAAGTGGGCACAGGGGAAATCTACACAGGCGACATGCCTGGTTCTGTGGTCCGTGGCATGGTTCTCTTCCACACCACCATGGCCTGTGTTTGAAGTGTCAGCTTTGTTGCAGTTCTTTTGTATCTGTTGGGTCACGGGGGAAACGCATTTTCCTGATGGTGGCGCTGTTTCCAACTACAGGTATGGACATGTGGGCCTTGACCAACACCATTTATCCACTCCCAGCAGGGCTTTCACTTACTGTGTGGAAAACAAGCACCTACTTAACCAATGTTGGCAGTGTTTTTCCCTACTCTGTAAAATTCCTTATTTGAGAAATTATAATTATTTAACATGAATGACTGGAGGGGCGGCACGGTGGCGCAGTGGGTAGCACTTCCGCCTCACACCTCTGGGACCAGGGTTCGAATCCGGCCCAG
>JAODKL010000118.1:27401274-27413320 GCA_026780765.1 Petrocephalus schoutedeni
CCGGGATAGGCTCCGGACCCCCCGCGACCCTGAACAGGATAAGCGGGTTGGAAGATGGATGGATGGATGGATGAATGACTGGCTATGTGGATATGTCTGCCACACCGATGCTTATGCTCTAACCATCTGTGCGATAGGACGCTCCTTCACTAAACTGCACTACGCCACCTCCAGTCCCTGCCACTGTTTCACATTCCTTTTGACTTCATGGTAACATCATATTTCTGGAGAAACTGATATTGGGGATTTGAACCCATGCCACTTCAGATAAGGAGGGAGGGCGATTATAACCAAGGCTCCAAGCCGCCTGCTCTTATCACTGTGGCCAAGAGCTTATTTCTCAAGGGCCTATTTCCCAGGGTGACACATGCACTGGGTACATGGTGCATCGCAGTGCTGCAGCCTTCAATGTATCACCTTAGAAATGAACAAAAGCTAAAGAATAAATAAATAAATGAATAGCACAGCTTTGTTTGGGGTGGGGGGTGGTTGCGTTTGCAGCATATGTATTTATTGTGGTGGAAAAGAATGACCGTGTACATGAATATTTGATGACCTCACCAAAGCCTTAAGCCTGCGGGGGTGTAGAAGGTGCCATAGGGGTCTCACAGGGCTCCGCAAGAATGCTGCAGCTTAAAGAGGGTGGGGGGAGTCGAGGGGGGCTTCTAGCTGTCGAAGGAGTATAGTGTCAGTGAGTTTGACCCCCCCCCCCCACAGGCATGTGGCCTACCTGTCTCCTGATGACTTCCTAAGGAAAATGGCGCAGTGTGCTGGAATGCCATGGGCAGCAGAATGAAAAAAAAAAACAGCCACGAGCACAGATGCTGACACCAGCCCCCAGTCACGCCAGCACATCGTGATGCTCCTGGGCATGGTGCACCCGTCCTGCATGCCCCCCCCCCCCCCCCCCCCACCCTCCCCCCCATCTCTGCCTGCTCATTAATGCCCCCAACACACTAGGTTTCCATGGTACGCCAGAATTCTCCGTTTTTCTGGTTGGTTTCCATATGACATGTGGAACGCTGGGTTTAATGAGCATGATTTTTTCTAAAAAGTCTGAAAGCTTGAAGCAATGACCCCTAGTAGGAGTGCATGCTGTCCTCATTTGTCCTTTGCTTTTTGGAGTCACTTGCCCACCTCCATCATAGTAAGGCCAGAACACACTTAATCTGTCATTAAAACCTTTACTGAAAAATAAAAATCTACCCCGTCCCTGAAATGGAAAGTGCTGTCAACTAAAAAAAAAAAACCTGGCAAATGGGAAAAACAAAAAAATGACTTTTAAACAGTACAGCTTGGAGATCCAAATTGTAGTGGGTGACAAATTGGGGAAAAATCGCCCTCTGGGGCAGGTTTTATTAGAAAGAACAAGGGAAATCTTATATGGAAATAGGGAAGGCCCCCCCTCACTGGGGAGTACAAACAAAAACTGTTTGTGTGCGTTTTTCTGCTTCCTTCCCTCCTTGGTCCCCCCAGTGTGGTCTTTAAGTCCTGTACCGGAGGCATGCCACATACCCTGGTAAGGACAATTATCGGACACAAGCTGTGTTTTCTTAGCATCCTTTGTGGCCAACAGTGAGGAAACCATGGTTACCATTGGCCCACATGGTGCTGATCGCTCCCTGATGGAACATGGCAGATTTTCAGTCATGTGTGGCATCACGATACTTATCACAGCAACACACTGGGGTCCCGTGCCTCTGAGCCTGATGCAAAAGGATAGGAGGGTGCAAACGGGATGGAATGAGGACCTCCTCCCCTGAGGTCCGTTCGAAGGCAGTGCAGCCTTCTTGAAGGACAAGGATCGAGTGGATCACCTGGGCAATGGTGTCCTTGGCCCTGGTCATCTACTCCAGTGGTGGATCAGTAACAAAAGTAAAGGGCCACCCAAGGAGGTAATACCACAACTCATGGACGGCCCATTTAATGCTCAGAGCATTCTGTTCCACCGCAGTGGTACCACCGCTCATCATGGGGAGGCTTCTATGAGAGATACGGCACTAGATGTTCCTTACACACAGAGCCCTGGGAGAGGACACCACTGACCTCTGAGGCATCTGGGTATAGATGGAAGGGCAGCCCAGTGTCTGGGATGTAAAGCATTGGTTTGGATGCGGGTGGCATTCTCAACCTCTGGAAGGCAAGTTCAACCTCCTCTGTCCACTGGATATGGACGGACCAGTTCTTCCAGGTGAGATCTGTGAGTGAGGCAGCCAGAGAGGAGAACAAAGAGAACAAAGCAACGAAAATCCCCGACCCACCCCAGGAAACCCATCCCTGGGACTTCATGATGGCACCTCCCTGGGTTTGCCATGAGTCTAACATGCTGGATAGAGTCCAGCCACCTGTGGTCGAGGTGAATGAGGCATTCTGCTCAGCTTCCAGCATGAATGAATTCAAAATCACAATGAGGGAGAAGCAAGATGTTCAGGAGCTACTGGAAGCTGGCAGGTGCCCCACAGACCCCAAAAAAGAGAACCGGGTACTGCCAGTGGTCACTGGATGTGCTGAAGGCCATTTTTAACTTGGCAGCTAGAGGAGGGTGAGGATGAAACAAGCCTTCTCCCCCTCTTCCTTTGCTGCCTGCTGCTGTGCCTCTGGGATGCAGGGTAGGGTCTTTGGCAGATGATATCCCCAGGAGGAGTCTCAATGTGGTGCTGGAGGTGGGTATGACCTGAGAAGCTAGAAAACACAATTGAGTAGCTGGCCACGATCTCCCCCAGTTCCTGGTATGGGGTGGGCTGAGGTCCTTTCCTATGTGGACTCCATCAGGTGGTCCTGTTCAGGGCACTGACTGGAGAGACTGCAGCTCCAACCGATGTATCAACAGGTTGAGATGTTAAACCCACTCTAAAGAACAACAGCCAAGCTGTCAGACCCATTAATTTGCAGGCCCTACAGCAGTTCAAATGGTATGAACCCATTAGAGGCTGGACTGCAAAGATGATGTAAGGCAGCATCATGCCTCAGTTACAGCTGTCCAGGTCAATGACATGCCAGACTATCAGCTTGAGTGTTTAGTTAAAATGTTTGACAAGGCCGTCTGTCTGGCAGACAGCGGTATGGAGGTGGTGGACTTTCTGGAGACATCCCTCGCGATACCGTTCACTGCACGCAGGACATCAGCAGCAGAAATCCTTGATGGTGGCATTTATTCCTGGCTACTACAAATGGTCCTTTGTGTTGTGGGCTTCCAGATGCCACAGTAGTGCCTTTAAGGTGGCCATCCCCCAACATACACCTGGTTAGTATCTACAAACACTTCTGGTGTACCTCCTTCTTCTTCCTTCCCTCCTTGGTGTTCTTCCTGGCATGGGCTTTAAGCTCTGCAGTAGAGACTTGCCACACCCTCTGGTTGGGTTAATTATTAGACACCAGGCATGTTCTGTTAGCACCCTTTGAGGTCAACAGCGGCGGAAACCATGGTTACCGTTGGCCTGTGCAGTGCTGATCGCCCCCCGGTGGTATACAGCAGGTTTGCAGTCAGCCATCGTGTCACAAAATAATGATTATACCTTTAAAAGGGCAAATAGAAAAAGACAATCTATAAACTTTTTATATAGTGCTGTTTCTGCTCCCCTAAAAACATGTGGGTCATAATGAGGCAACTCATCTCGCAATTATAGATGGTATTTAAATCTGAGTACAGTCAGCTCTGCTACAACATGACTGACACATGTCTGAAAAACCTAATTTTCCCTAAAATCGCGTACATATCCAATAGGAAAATTAGGGTTAGGGGGATGCAGCTACAAAACTTAGTATCTTACAGCAAACAAAATGTAATCAAAAATTTAAACAGTGTTACCACTGTCCAATAACGTGATTATACATATTTTAAATAAGAAATAATAATAATGCATTAATAAATTATATCACAAACATCTCCTATGGGTCTATAAGTCTCACGAGAATTGCCAAGTAACCACTTCAACCGAACGCTAGCTTTTCGATTGTGGGGACTAGTGAGTCACAGCCACCAGTTAATTTGTTAAATATTTTTAGAATCTAAGACTAACCTGTGCAAAGCGTGGATGTACAAAAAGACTTTCGATAAGTTTGAAAACCAGTTTGATGGATTCACTGAAAAGAATCGATTCAAAAGCTGTTTTTGCGTGCAAGTGGTGTTAATCACTATGATCAAATCATGTTGTGGATTGCGTATTACTTTTCTCTCCCAATGAAAATCGTGCACATACAAACGCGATTCCGCATTGTGATGAGCATAGATACTAATGCATCAACAGATCGGAGGTATGACACTGTGCGTTTTAGCAGGAATGACTGTAACACAAGGACGTAGAGACCAAATCAGCCCCGAATCCCCTGCCCAATCTAAACACAGATGGAATTCACACAACATTGGTAGGGACACGTCCCTGCTGTCCAAACCCAAATCTATGCCATTGCTGTACCACAGCCCTTGGTTCCCACCAGTCACAAGCCAGTAGATACAAAATATTAACATTCAATTTGCCCTGCCTGTACTTTTTTCAAAGTGGCAGACAGGAACTGATTGAAACAATTCAGCTTTGTTTTTTCCCATTCTAAAGAGGACATGCAATGACTTTTATCCAACTTTGCAATTAATATAGCACAAGGAAATTGGGGGTGAAACAAAGAGATTCACTGCAGACACACGGCCTCATTATCCATCCGTCCATCTTCCATTCTTGTTTATCTAGTACAAGGTCGTGCTACGCCTGTAGCATAGAGGACGAGTGTAGAAAAGTCTAGAGGACACTCTGGACAAGAAGCCAGTCCATTGCAGGGCATATTCAAGTAGCCACAGTTACATATCAAGGTCAGTTATGATTGGGGGAAATTCATACCCTGCATTGTCAGTAATACCCACTGAGATACCCGGCCACCCCTCATTCCAATTCAGGTTCTTAATAATTAATGTCAATGTCTGTTAGAAGTGATTCTCAAAGCTCTATTCCCTGGCCTCCCAGTGTCATACACTGGTTCTTGGCAATAAAGGCAATCTTTGTGCCATATATTTTCTACCATACATAGCCAGATTATCACACGCCAGGGGTGTACAGCTGGGTCCTTGAAATGCTCTGTGCTCAATCCTGTGTGGAAAAGAGTCACGCAGGGATTTTACTTGGGATTTATTCCAAGGAAGAAGACCTGAGACATAAGTGGTTAAGGCCAGATGGTAAATAAATACGGATCTATAGATAACTGTGTGCAGTTAACAGGACAGGCACCTTGTTGTGGGGAGTTAATACTGTCATTACACAATGCTTGCAGTAATAAATGCAGTGGCATACACATGGGCACAGTTCATCAAAACGTTAATAACTGTCCTCCAGCACATCTTAAGCAGCAAAGATTCATTTCCCTAATGATGTTTTTTTCTTTTCAGGGCGCATTTCTGTAGTCTGAGCTGCATTGGCTGACAAATGTCACACAGGGAAGTCATAAATCCTACTCCAAAAAGTTACCTCTACATTAATCATCACCGACACAGACACCATTAACTTTCCCCAGTTAGTTTGTTGATATCAGCAGGTTCTCATGCACTAGAAAATTCATGCACTATAAATTAAAATGCATCTGTATTACCGTATGCAGCTTAATTATCGATCTCTAGCATCTTCATGTCTTAACTCGTCATTCAAGGCTGAGAAAGCCTGGGAGATCTGATGTGTTGCCGTCAGTATTTGCCCAGCCGATATCTGTCAGTAGCACCTCCAAGACAAGCCGGCAGACCAAAGTCCGCTTAAATCAATGTCAGCGGCCGTGAGTGGGAGGCTAACTGGCAGAATGCCCTAAGGACTGAGCGCAGATCATTCTAATGATGAATCAACCATGAAGTATAAGCTAAAGGATCATTGCTGATGCTTCTATTGCAAAATGTCACATGAAAATCATGGCGGGATTTTGGAAGTTTCTCTTCTATAAAAAGTGTGAGGGAAAGGCTTATTGTCTTGAATAAATATTAATAATCCCAGTTGTTGTTATGGAGACAGAGTGCTTATTACTGTGTTCCATGAACTGAAGGAGGATATTCAGTACAGGCCTAAGGAAACCTTCGTCTTGGTGGTGCTGTTTATCATGATCATGGTTATTATTTTCATCATCACCTTCTCTGGTGGATCTGACACCAAAGTGAGACGTTTACTGCATGCTGGAGATTTGTGTTCAGTCCCTGTTCTGCTTCACTGGCTGTCTGCAAGAAGGAGGCCCAGAAAACACCGATCCTCTGGAGCTCTGTCAGCTGGCTTCCCCTTACCCATCTCTCTGTAGTCTGCATGAGTCGGCCTGCGAATCATGTGTTGGGGAAGACCTACAAGAAGCGGGAAATGAAAAGCAAAGACAGCATGTGGTTTACTGCGGGAGCCCTTAATGTTTAATGGATCAGCATAATTTGAAGATTGATTTATACTATTAATCATTTCACAATCTCACAATTACTCTGTAACCCTGACCAGGATAAGTGCCTATTAGATGGGTAGATGGATCATAATCATTACCATAATCAAGCTTCATTATCAATAATCTTGAAATAAAATATCATCCTATACCTGGAAAACTGTTGGAGGGGAAGAAGAGGTGGACTGTGACAAAAATTTATTTCTGGACACTGAAGTCATGGTGTCATGCCCTGCCTTCCTGCCCCTCCCATCATCTACCTAGTGTGTCTAACAAGCTCCGCCTACTGCATGTTTTGTTTTGCTTTTCGTTTAAGCCCTCGTGTGGATCACTCCAGCTGCCCCTTGCTTGCTCCCTCATCAGTCCTGTATAAGAGTGCTTCCCAGTCCTGTGCTCCCCAGTCTGGTCATCCCCTGTGTATGCCTAACATTCTCCCTGTTTTACCGGGTCCTTGTTTTTTGACCCTGTGCGGTCCCATTTCTTTCCCTGTGCCTGTTTTGAGCTAAAGCTCCTTTTGTTTGCCCCTACACCTGCCTTGGTCTCTGGTCTTTTCTCACATGGCCCCATTATAAATTTTGCCAAGCTGGGTAGGGGGGACCCCCATGATAAATTTTGTTAGCCCACATACTCATCTATCTATGGGGAAAGGGCGCGGTCAGCCAGATCCCAGTCTGATATTTTGATCAAAAAGAAAAAACTGAAACTGAAGATATTTAGTGTTAAATTACGTAGGTCACATAAACATATAAAGTGTTGGGCATTTGGGAGAGAAACAGTCTCCTTTTACCAAAGGTTTAAAAAATTCAGGAATAAAGCAGTAGGGAATTCAGTGGTCTGTCAGATGATTATTATTGGAAATATCCCTGGCCGAGAAATGCTTTTTAACTTGTTGTTTACCTTTCCTGCACTGGACGATGCGGAAAAAAAAAGTAGGTGATACAGGATTGGAATTAAGTATTGCCAATCCTGTGTGTTTGCTGTGAGTGTCATGATAAACTGCTGACATTTTCTGTGACAGTTGGAGGAAAGGATGGTGTAAATGAAAGGAGCTTATGTATAGTAATAGGGAGACAGAGGAGCTAGACAAGATAAATCACAAATAAAATGTTAAAAGAGAGGTGATATGGAAAGGGAGAAACCAACGACAATAACAAACTGAAAGGTGAATGTGGCGGAGACAAAGACTCAGCTACACATAATACAGATTAGCCAAAGGATGCAGTTAAGATAAGCGATGGGAAGCAGGCCTTCTCCCACACAGAGGCAGAAACTCTCAGTCTGTAAGAGTAAACTGTAATAAATGCATCTGAAGCCACTGGACCTCACTGAGTGTCACAATGAGGGATTGTCATGTTAAGTTAAAATGCAAGGTTGGTAAGCAGGTCAGGTCAGTACCCGACAACCCTCTCTTCTGCCTGCTAAGGTCCACAGCTTTACTGCAGAGTCAGAGATGGGCTTACCTGCACAATCCCAAACATCTGTGAACAGGCTGACACAAAAGTTTCACATGGATGGTCACCTGACAAGCTTAAATATACTCATTCAAGCACCTATCTAGCTGTAAGTATGTGAACCAATGTCAAGATTGTCCTTCAGTCAGTAATGGGGGACACTCTAGTACCCTACAAAGAGGTACCGCTCCCTAATTTGTCTGTTCGCACCTTGCCAGGCCTTTCCCTGTTTACCAACCTCCGCTCTGTCTGACGTTTTGGATTCTGTTTTGCCTGTTTTAGTTCAGACTCAGATTGTTGACACTGATATTACCTGACTAATTAAAGTTCCTGATCGTTAGGTTCAATTCAGTCCTTTTTTGTGCACCTCATCACAATTGGCCCTTGTTGATTTTCATCCAGACCGTTTTCAGAGCCAGTGCCCAAAAATAACATTTATTTATTCATTCCCATGGTATGTGGCGTAGGACTCTTGTGCTTGTTATCAGAAAGTGACAGGTTCAAATCCCTGGGTCAGCAGAGCTTCACCGATAGGCCACTGATCATGGCCCTTAAGCCCAGTTGTTCCACTAATTGTCTGACCTTAATCTCTGATCCTCACCTCTTGAACAAGATTAAATATTAGTTCAGCATAAAAACAGTTACATTACTACAGAGGAAATAGTCAGGTATTAATTTTTTTGCATTGAAAACAACTGTTTCTGTTTGAAGTACATCTGTTATGATACTGAACAGTTTGCAGTTAATAATGAGCTGAGTACTTGCAGGTAAACATCTATTAGCAGGTTAATGCAAGGTTGGAAATAGCCTGCACTGAGTGTTTCATGTTCTGTGCCTCAGAAACATTACTGGTGCAATTCAGAATCTAAGGTCGTAGAATATTAGATGCTTTATGGAAGGAAAACATGGGGGGGGGGGGATTATTCTGTAAAGAGCCCACCCAGAATCAAGCACAAGCTAAGAACCTGCAGTGGTTTGCAATGGCCCAGATTTAATGGCTTTCATATGGTGCAAAACACGAAAACGAAAAAGAAAATGCAAAAACAAAAACTTGCAGCCCTGAAGTGCAAAACACAAACACAAAAAAAGAAAACGCACAAAAACAAAATGGAGAGGTCCTGAGGTGTAAAACACAAACGCACAAAAACAAAATGGAGCGGTCCTTAGGTGTAAAACACAAACGCACAAAAACAAAATGGAGCGGTCCTTAGGTGTAAAACACAAACGCACAAAAAGAAAATGGAGCCGTCCTGAGGTGTAAAACACAAAAGCACAAAAACAAAATGGAGCCGTCCTGAGGTGTAAAACAGAAACGCACAAAAACAAAATGGAGCCGTCCTGAGGTGTAAAACACAAATGCACAAAAACAAAATGGAGCGGTCCTGAGGTGTAAAACACAAAAGCACAAAAAGTAAATGCACAAAAACAAAATTTATATGTAAATAAAGGAACATCATTCATGATACACCAAAAATGTTTACCTATATCAGTGTTCTGTATTCCTCGGTGAATAATGGCTGTACTTTTCAGTGCTTGCAGCCCATCTCTCATGTTCCAGAGCCTCCTTCATGAGCTGGAGGACACCTTGCTTGAAGTCATTCTGTCAGGGGCCGTGTATAGTAGACTCCAATTCCCACAATCCCTTGTGTCCACTTTCTGTTCTCCATATTGTTACCCACTCATTTCTGTTTCCTGCGCAGCTACTTTTCCACAGAACTTGAAGGGTAAGCTGATCAATCAGTGCACAGTGAGCTTGTTGGGGGTGAGGCTTCAAGTTCTAGCATTTCAGACAGTTATATACATAGTGAATAGAGATGTACACTATAAGAAAAAGTTTTTGGATACTGAAGCATGTAAATCTATCCTAGTAGACCCCAAAGATATAATCATGAACAGTGAAAACGAGCATAATCTGGCCCTTTTAAAGTCATGGATGTTTTGCAGAACAAACCTTGCCATGGGACACCAACATAACTGAGAAATCTTGCTTTCTGGAACACCACCTTAACCAGACTGAGGTGGAAGTTTCAGGTCCAGAAAATAAACATCCAGCCCAAGATTTTGTTTCATCCGACCAGTTGAGCATAAAGAGCCACATTCATTCACAGAGTACTCAACTGGTTGGTTGACACAAAATCCTGGGCTGGATTTTTACTTTCTGGACCTGAAACTTCCACCTCTGTAACCAGAGCAGGTTAGCCCTGTAGAATGAGTTACTATAGTGATGTGTCCTGTTTATAAGAGAACCAACATTGTGATATTGAAGCCAGAGTTATAGCTATTTATCCTCAAAGTTATCCAGTTAAGCAAGGAATCCAAGTTGATAACATGATACAAGCCCCAGGGGGGTGTTCCTCGAGGCAGAATTTTTCAGTTAGCTATGTTACCTTAAAAGTAATGATTGTCCAGTAGGAATGCTCTTTACTTAAACTCTTATTGGACACTCATGACTTCTACCTTAAGTTAGTAATGTAATAGTAATGCAATAGTAAAGTGATGTTAGTATTTGGTATATAAATGATATAAATGGCATTTTAAGAGATGGACATTTAGGCAGCCACAAAGAAATACTGGTAATCACATAAATGGTTGGAAAAGATTGTGCAGATTGGCCAGTAAGTGGAATGCTCAAAAAATTAATAGGTGTAATTTCAGTGTTACACTTCAGAACTAAGACTCAGGTAAAAACACATTTATTGGCTTTTGTATTTCCATTTGATTCATTCAATATTTGTTGAAATTGTAGAAGTTGGGCAATGTGGGAGGAGCAAGATTAAGATAACTGGTCTGTCTGAAATCAAGCCACAAATAAACACAACTGTGCCACAAATAAACATAACTGACAAGGTTTTATTGAATACCTCTTCACTGAACACTAAGAAAAGTTTCTAAACAAACCCAACTTTTTAAACTAATTTTAACTCCTTCTCAAGCACTGGCCCTCCAGCAAGCTGGAAGTAGCTTATTTCACATTCGGCATGCTAGAAAAAAAACATCATTTGAAAATGCTAAGATTATAAAAATATAAAATTTTATGTCCAATTAAAACCATTTCCTGATCAAAACAACATACAACCAGAAACAGAAAACAGTTTTGAAAAGTTGAAATTTAAAAAGCAGAAGGCCGTGTCAGGTTTCACTCCTGTTAGCCGGAAACAGAAAACGGAGGCTACAGTGGACACAGGCTCACCAAACGTGGACAGCTGAAGGCTGGAAAAGGTAGTCTGGTCTGACGAATCTCAATTTTTGCTGAAACACTCATGTTGTGTCAACAGCATGGATACATGGACCTGGCCTGCCTTGTGTCAACAAGTTGGTGGTTATGTAATGGTGTGGGGAATGTTTTCTTGGCACACTTTGTGCCAATCTGAGTATTATTACTGAGCATGTGCATCCCTTCCTGGCCACAGCTTTCCAAAAATTCATCTTTTACTGGCTACTTCCAGCATGATAATGTCACATAACAAAAGTCGTCTCAAACTGGTTTCATGAACATGACATTGAGCTCTTCAGTGGCCTTTCCAGACACCAGATCTGAATCCAATAGAACACTTTCACGATGTGGTGGAACAGGAGATTCACAGCATGGATGTACAGCTGTCAAATCTCCAGAAATTGCAGTGAAAGGAATTTTTACAACATCCTGTGGAATCCATCTCACAAAGAATTGAGGCTGTTTAGAGAGCAAGGGGAGGCCCTCTCAATATTAACACAGGGTTCCTAATAAAGTTCTCAGTGAGTTTACCAGGAAGTGTTTCTGACATTTTCTGTTTATCGTGTCACAGATAAATTTGCTTTCGTAAACGTTTTTCTGTTCTTGTCTTACTTTCGGACCGTTTCATCTTTTTTGTCTTCCAGTCAGACGCCAATGCATCCAGCAGATCCAGGGGGTTTTCAAACCCCCAGCCACTGCCCAGAACTACACACCCAGTTGAGGTAGTACTTCAATAGGAAATGAAGACTTTCATCCGAGTACTTCGACATAATCAATCTCACAATGGGCTGCCCGAGGAAATATGATTCAGGCCTCTCTTCTGAAGCCCCCAATTGAAAATGATTCTCATTGTTCCTCCAACTTGAAGAGATGCTTTAGACACCAAAGAACTGCTGTTCAATAGACCTTCAGCACACCGGGAAAATTGGATAAACCTCTGCAGAAGTGACGCATCCAGTCAGCCGTGTAGGGAGTTAGGGTGGGGGGGGGGGGGGGG
>JAODKL010000118.1:27414152-27436492 GCA_026780765.1 Petrocephalus schoutedeni
TAATGGCCAATTCAACAAAAACAACTGAAACCTTTTAAATATGCCAAGTGTTCTAATAATTTTGGCCACCACTGTAGTTCACTGTAGTAAACTTCTCTACTACAGGAACAGATGATATATTAAACGTGTGTCAAGTACACATGAATGCTACAAAGTTGCACTTTTGTACCTATATATGATTTTCATCAGTTAATGCCTGGATGTCAGCCTCTCAGTTCATCTTAGGGGGTAGTCACACTAGGCCCGGGTGTCTTGCGCCAAGCCTGAGCATGATTGTTCCATCTCCCCATTCTTCCTCCGGTCTGCACTCACAATGAGCATTCCGGGCTGGAGCACGCTTTTGTCATCACTGTGTTGCATACGAAGAAAAGCACCATCGCACAGCACAAAGGAGCTCTTGATTAACGCTTTTGCCAGTCGCGTCATTGGCGTCACGTCTGTGTTTTGTGCTTGGACATGGTTAGTGATTACACTTGGTGCGTACTGTGGCCTAGTCCAAATAAACTGTGCCGGGCCCACTTCTTCAAGCGGGCCTGGGCACTATAAGGAGCGATCACGTTAGTCAAGCTCGGGCATGGTACGGATTGCCTAGTGTGACTATACCCATTGACTCCTAACAATGCAATGGTAATGTAGATAATCACTACTCATGTCCAAATTGAATGAATTATGAAAAGGGAATAGGTTTGGAGACCATGGTATTCATTTACTGTAAAAGAAAAACAGTCCTCCTCGTATGTGTTATGTAATTGTCCTCTTATTATTGCTGTTAGTAGGTCTTTATTTGTCTGTGGCAGAGATATGGTTAAGAATTCTTGGGCCCCTGTGCAAAATCTGCAAGCTCTACCAGACCCCACAATATAAATTTGGAGCTGTGGTTGAGCCCTTCTTCTCTGAGCCTGGGGCAGAATCTTTTGAAGAATCCATAGTCATGTAGTGCTGGTGCACTTAACAAGTAGAAACCCCGATTCCCATCCATCCCAAACATTCATTAATGATCCCAGAAATTCAGGTGTCTCCTATGATGCTTTCTATAGAAGATTAATTGCCCCATTTTTAATACATGGAACCTGTTGTGTTATGCATTGCTATCCTATTTATTCTATAAACAATCAGACATGAAAGGCATGTCAGAAGCTTGTACACTTTCAGTGAGAACATCATTCTCATACATAAACACAATGTAATCACAATGAAGCTTTCTTAATCCTAGGATGATGAGTAGTACACCCAAATAGAAGTCATGGATCTTACTCATTTGAATACCTACAAATAAGTCCTGTTAGAACTGCATTTATTGCTTCCTTGCATCTGTAGTCTTCTTGTTTCCATTGTGAAGTTTATGTCTTATATTTTAAGTTCTAGCAAAGTCGGACCCCAGGAGTTTCTAGTCTCTTGCTCAGGAATCACCACTAATATTGAAGTAGTTCAGGACGATCATACGCTCATTCAGCTTAACGTAAGACTAAATGGATTAGCCAGCTATGTGCATGTGTGGAAATTCTTCAAATCCAGGAATCATTCTTGCTGCTCTTGGCAAAATTTGCCGTAATAAAATCATATCCTTTTGAAGTGTGACGCATGCAGTATTCTGATGCATTACACAGTCTGGATGTAGCTCTCACAGACATAGATTCCTCACACTTATAAATATCAAACCATCTTGTTTGTCTAGTTTCTTGACGATTTAGGTGAAGAACCGATATATCAGGAAGCAAGTTCTTCTCAAATGGAAACCTGATGTTTCTATAATTCAAATACTCAAAACTCTTAGCATATTCAATCCAGGTGATCGGTGCACAAATGCGTCAACTGCTTTTGGATGAAACTGTTCCCTGAGGAGCATGCACCAAGAAGACATCAAGTGGGAATAGAGGGATCTGAACCCAGAATCTCAAGCATCCCAAGCAAACATTTGACCTCTGCGCTACATCACCAAACCAGCTGAGGAAGCTAAGTAGCTGCCTCTAAATTGTCCATAGGATGTGTGCTTGTAAGTTTATAAGTGTGATACTCCTGCCTTGAATCCTGTGCTTTCTGGGATGAATTCCAGGCTTGCTGTGAACCATGGTTATGGAAGATAACAGGAAGTTGCTTCTTATAACCAGAAACCCTGCGAGAGCTTTAACAGAGGTAAACAAAGCCAACAAAACTGCAGTTTCATTTGTTAGCAGATTTAAGAAGTGATGTAGGTTTTAATCAGATGAAGGTGAGTCAGATGAATAGAAGTATCAGTGATATCTGAACGTTAAAGATGTCATCTGCTGCCTAATTTTGAATTGTTTCACAACCCAGGAGCAGATGATAATTTTATTTTGGCTGTTATTTTATAATCACTCACTTGTTGGGTGAATATATTTTGCTCCATTTTATTTCTGCAGCTCATGTAGATCTGTGGATGTACAATAGTAAGATTCCCTACACTGATTGGTTAAAATTATTCCACTTAGACATGCATTATGCCTATTCCTTCATTCCTGCTGTGGTGCAACTAAATCAGTATTTGACTAAATCACTTTGCTATGAACATGTCCATAGGGGTGCTCGGAGCTCTCTGATTGGCCCATTGCTTGCGGTAACTGATGGGCAGCACAGCGCCGCCTCGCTACCAAAATATGACAAATGGCCATTGGAGTTCTGATCCGTCCCGGCAGGTAAAGTGGGCATTACGGGCTCCCAACTGCAGTTAAATTGTGGGAAAGGGATGAACAAAATGGGAAAAAAGCTCCCTTCCAGGACAGATAGAATACTTCATTACAGGGGACTCATCTTGAATTTCATCATAAAGTAGGCTGTTAAAATGAGAATAGCTCTCACAGCTATAATAATCATAATAATCATATTCTGTGTGATCATCATCACCATTACCATGAATCTTCCCCCACTGGTGCAGTCATCGTCATAGGTTTTCTCCAAAGAAGCCCACCACTGGTCCCTGACTAAATGGGCCGAGCTGAACCCAGAACACTGGCATAGGAGGACAAATTAAAACTTATTTATTATGGGAGGGGGGTGAGTGTGTGAATGGGTCAAGTTTTAAAGTGATATTCTCATCCGGAGGAGAATGCCGAGATACAAATTCACATCATGTTGATGAGCTGAATTGGGCCCTAACCCATAATGCAATGCTTTATCAGAAACAAGGAAATGGATACGGCATTTAGACATATTAAAAAGAGACACGAAACTCAGTTATTGTTCATGTAAATCCTTTTATTAATTGATCAACACATGCATGAAAAGCTTTCCTAAGATCTGAAACCAACTGCGGGCATATTTTATTCTGAAATACAACCCCAGCGAAAGCAATGGAATTAAGATTCTCGTCACACTTAAGGAGTACGATCTGCATCAGTATTCTTGAAGGGTAGCCGGACTGCAGTAATTTTATGTCTGAGCGAGCCGGCATTGATCTGCTCGTGCGATCTTTCGGATTAAGAAGCAGTCAGAAAGTTAAAGGGGCACTTTTTGGCGTTTAAATCTCAGCCGATGCCCCCCAGCGTGACTCATCAAAGACGGACGTAACTCTCCAGAAGCGGGAGAAACTGTGACGCTGTGGAAGCTCGCAGGTCTGCGTCAGAGTTTTCGCAAAACTGTTTGCGTAACCTTATGGGAGCCTTTCCAGAGGAGCCTAGCCCTGCACAAAACAATCCACCTCTAGTAAAGATCATTTATTGATGGCTGGAGTCCCCAGGGCAGACTCCATAACCAAACCAGGCAAGAAGCATTATAAGAATAAAACCAAAGTGTCCCTGCTTATGCCTTCAGTTTCTAATAAAACCCCACTGAGGTACACTTCCGTGAGAAACGCAATAAGTGAATCAGTGGGAATGAAAAATCCAAATGGTTTTGCTTATTGAATTTAGGCCTTCATATCATATATAATTTCCACCTAACCTGTTCAGACCAAAGGAGGATTTTTTTAAACCTGTTAGACCTGTAACATGTCTATATGTATGCCAGATTATACGTGTATCATTTTACATAATAAAAAAAGATGAATTATGTTGTTACATTGCTTACGTAAAGCCAGAAATGGGCACATGATTAATGCTGTAATTCTGCGTCTGTCATTCCCATAAACAAGCGACATCATCACCATATAATAACCTCAAAAGGCAATAACTGATCATTCACTACGCAGGAAGAAATGCATCCTGATGTACAGAAGGATAGAGAGATGACTGGCGTATGCTGGGTCTCTGTAAGTATAGCACTATATTTCAGTGCCTTTGCTTGGGGTGGTTCGAGCCTCACTACAGACATTGCTTGGGGATATTTACTAGTTTAGATGCAATGTTATGAGTTGTGTGCTTGCGGGAGCCACCGTCATTTTATGTTCTTATAGAACAGCCTCAGAGTGTCAGTGTGAAAAGTGTATTTTGTCACCAAAGACATGGCTGGAGAGGTGGAATGAAGTCATCCTTACATAAGGTGAATCTTTGTTATTCTCAGCCAGGAAGCACTCCAAAGAGCCCAACCCCTGCCATCGGCGTCTCTCCTGATCTGACACCTGTTTTGTTTTTCTGCGCTTTTGTGCCTTAGCTGAAAACGGCTGCCTGATGTTCTTGTTCTACCCTGGTGATCTGGATCCCAAAAAAAGTCTGTGCTCCTCTTCCCATTATCGTGTCACATGACCCATCCAGGTGATAACCCTATAATGACTCCTGTCTGCCACATGGTGACAGAGGGGGATAGTTCAGGTCTAGAAAGTTCAACCAACCAGTTCAGTACTCTGTGATTGTGATTCTTTGGCTGATTGAAACAAAATATTGGTCTGGATTTTTACCTTTTGGATCTGAACTACTCACATTCAGTAGGTAACAATATTACTTCACACCTCTAGGGTTGTGGGTTTTAATCCCACCCCTAGATCAGTATGTGTGGAGTTACATTTGATTTATTTAGCAGATCCCTTTGTCCAAACAACTGAAAAGGAAAGGGCAGATAATGCTTGGGTTCAGTAGTCGAGTTGTAAAAATGAATCGGGGGGTGGGATGGTGAATTTTATCATTTAAGGGATGGAACGGGGAGATGTTTGTTTTAGAAGGGGGATGATTTTGACTGTTTTTATTTCAGGGGGGATGACGTCCCTCCTCAACTCGAGTACTGCTTGGGTTAAAGGCTGTGTTCAGGAGCCCAATGGTGAAACCACACTGCCAGTTTTGGGATGTGAACCTTTGACCTTCTGGTCACAGGCACAGCATGCCACCCTGCTGACCACACAAGGCCCCCAAAGCCCTCCCCGTATTTGTGCCGGTTTCATCTGGGTGCGCTGTCCTCTGGAACCTAGATGCTTCACAATTCTGCACTGGATAAATGACTATGGAAAATTGATGGAGGGTACGACCACATATGATTCAAAGCAGCGCAGCAGAAGAGGAGGGCAATGGTCAAATCAAAGAGATCCACGGCCAAGAGGGGAAAGATTTTCGCAAATTTATCCCATCTAAAAACATGCTTTTCAGCACATCGACGCAACACCTTATACAGAAACATGAAGTGCTGTGTGTGATGCATTAGCCCCTTGACCTTTTACCACCTCTTGCCATAATGAACAAGTGGGCTTTTTATTTTTACTGAGTGTTTACTCACATCAGCGTGGGCAGCCTTCGTGTAATCCCGGTTAAGCCACAACTAAGCAAATACGTTCTTTTTTTTTAAACCTGCTTAATGCGCAGTGCTGAAGGTGATGGTGCCATTAATGCAATCATTACACCTCAAACATCATGCTGCCTTTCTACTGCTGTGCTGGGGCAGGGGGGGTACTCAATTAAATTGTGTGTGTTTGCAGTATAATCTCTGGAGGCCTGTCGCTTGTCAAAATAATGTGATTGTGAGCTTATGATCATGGCATACAGAGCAAATGGGACCAAGCAAGTGGATTTAGTGTCCAAAGACAGCAGAGGATGGAACATTGGGAAAATCCACAGAAAAGGTAAGATTACCCCATACTGAGCTGGGTAATGATGTTCTAAAAACGGGATGGCAGTTTAAGCCAATGGCACTGATCGGTTTGTCCAGGAGGTAACAGACCACAGTAATCCAATAATGCGGGCACATATCAGTGAAAGCCCACTGCCGAGCTGGTCCAAGATAGGAACCCTAGATTTGATTTAGTTGTCAGGGTTGAGTGCTGAGGGCAGCACAATGGCTTGGGGGGGGGGGGGGACACTGTTGCTTCACAGCTTCCGTGTTGGGAATTTGAATCTTAGCCCCCACCCTGGTTATGTTCACCATGACACTATGGTGGGTAAGTGTTTATGGCAAAGAGTGGATGGGATAGAGTGAAAACTACAGCTTGAGAAGACCTCTATACCCAATAGCACAGAAAATCAATGTCTAAAGATCTCAGTAAAAAATAAATAAAATAAAAAATCAAATCTCAGTCGCATAATATTTATATAAAACAGTTAAGAAAATTACCATTTTTATTAGTAGTACAAAAAGTACCTGTCATGCATGCCCTGCCTTCCTGCCCCTCCTGCTCTATCCCTAGTGTGGCTAATGAGCCACACTTGTTGCTTGTTTTGTCTTGCCTCTCATTTCAGCTCTTATGTGGATCACACCAGTTGCCTCTTGTTTGTCCCCTCATCAACCCTCTGTAAGAGTGCCTCCCAGTCCTGTGCTCCCCAGTCCAGTCATTGACATCATCCTAGCGTGTGTCCTGTGCGCTAGTTGTGCCTTTTCTTTTGACCCTATGTGGTCTGTTGGCTTGCCTTGGTCCTGTTACCATTTACCAACCTGATCCCTCATTTGGTTTCACCTTAGGCCTGCTCCTGTCTCTTTCCTGTTTGGCTCGTGACAGTACCAGCTGTATTTTTAAATGACTTGGTGCAAAATTATTGTTAGACAACAGATAACTTGTGGATACAGAGACTTCGCTGGTGCACATATAGCTGGACCGTGCAATTTCCATAGTAAAAGTGTGATCACAGATTACAAACAGCTAGATTCAGTAAGCTACAAGCCCGGGGGTCTCCGAAATCAGTCCCCTCAAGGTTTGCACCACTTGGCCATGCCAGTGGGGGGTACTCCTTCTGGCTTTGGGCCAGAAGTTTTTGGAGTTTCCATTGACACATAAAAGAGCCCATTTTTCTCCCCAAGGAGGATCCCAGCTCCTCGTAGACTGCCTCGCGTCATTCATAATACCCAAGCTAATATAATATATGGTAATATATATGTCCCTGGGTCTAGACCAGGGGTGCCCAATACGTCGATCGCGATCGACCAGTAGAATGCAAAGGTATTGCGAGTAGATCGCGCAACATTAAAACTTTGTTACATTAGGTTACTATAACTATTTAGATCAATTCTCTTCTAACGCGTCACTATGCACTACATTTCATCCCCCAGTTCTGAAAATTTTTATCATCAGGGACCCCCCTCTGCCAGTTTTATTATTGGGGACTCCCCTCGGCCAGTTTTATTATTGGGGACTCCCCTCGGCCAGTTTTATTATTGAGGACTCCCCTAAGGGTTAAATCCTAGAATTGCCCCTGGCTGTAGCACTTATTGATCTCCTTGCCTGGAGACAATTAACCTAAATTGTATGCGTGAAGTAGATACAGCTGCAATTAACAACAGAAAGCTGTATTAGTCACGCGTATTCCGATTATGAGCCAGGACATTAAATAATCCTCACCACCACTCTTCTCACTTCCTCTCACCAATACAGTGGATACCCGCTAGCATTCCCGATGCTTCCAAAAGCAGTTTAACTGCATTAGCAAGCAGATGCTGTTTATTACAACAGGTACATCTATTCACCATGCTGTGCTGAGAATAATCCTACCTCCCTGGAGGTGCCGTTTGTCAGATTTGTAACGAGTCCCATCGCCTCCTACAGGACATTCCCGGTATATGATACTGAATAACACTACCACCCAAGGAACATGTCAGATTCAGTCAGTGTGCCATATTCTATTACACCTCTTTCATCAGGTAGGGAAAAGACTTGGGGGAGGGACCTTTAAATAATCACATTTAACAGAAGGTTAATCAAATAAGCGCCATTAGTCAGTGCGGTAATTAAAACAAAAAAAAAGAGGATTCTTAAAGCCGGGGTTAAATGTTAGCAGGATGACACATAACTACGACACGCTCGCCCAATTGCCTGCTTTTAGGTAGTAAAACATTAACAGAGTGGCACACGGTCCACAGCTCACAAAAAAACGTCTCTCTCCCCCTGCTTGCTAACAGACACCCCCCCCACCCTAGCCAGGAGACTGGGAGGCTGATTGTGTGCACAGGTGCCAATGTGACGAAACGGGGGTTCCCGTTTGACTTCTGACCTTTCTCCTTCTGCTACCAACAATCTTCCACTCTGACAATCTTCCACTCCTGGGAATTATGGGTGAGACCTCCCATCATTTATTACTATCTAATATTTCACTCAAAATTTACAGCAGTCCCGTAGGAATTCATCCGGCTTTAAAGTTATTTATTAATTTTGTCATGCACTTTCATCTTTCCTACCTGTAAGTAACCCTCACCTTTACCTCTTAGCTCAGACTAAGTATCAGCATCGGACAGAAATGTCTGTCCAACCAAAGCAAGGAAAGAAATGATGGAGTGATAGGCTGTCGCTAAAGCGATAGCAGGCCCCTACTATAGAAGATCTGGGGCAGCCCTCAAGAGGTTTTGCCTGGAAGGGGGCTCGAGCAAGTGAAGATGACACGCAGATCGCAACAACTGTCTTATATTCTGAATGTTAAAGGGGGGCAATTGGATGTATTTGTGTTTGGTGGGAGACTAATGCATTATTTCAGCTCTGATTCTGACTGATGATGACACTTCTGAGCTATCGTAGTGAGCTGATGGTGCCATGAACACGGACACTTAAGCCATGGTCAACACAGTGAGTGAAAATGAAATGCCCACTAATGACTGTCCCTGCTTTCCATTCTCTCACTGCCCATTAAAGGCCCCCCCAAAACCCCCCCCCCCCGCCACCGGCGCCTTTGCTGCAGGGCTCCCGGGGTCTTTGGCAGCATCAGAAATGATTCTGATCCAGAGGGCTGGTGTGGGAGAGCCCAGGAGGAAGCACAATCCTTCTGGCCAGCAGAGCTGTGAATGCCAGCTGGGGTCCTGCTTGCTGGCATCTCTGCAAGGAGCATAGCACTATCCCTCCTCCCCCCCAACTAGATAATCCTGTCCATAGCACATTTTTGGGGGGTGGTGGGTGGTCAAAGCCCAGCCTTGCCAAAGTTTATTCAAGACAGCACAGTAATCTTGGGTTATATGTAACTTTAATGATTATAGTTATGTATATTGTGCAAATATCTTAATTATCATTTGATTAATGCATAAATGTATAGAAATTGTCTCTTTGGATTTCAAATAAAATTGCTTAAAATACAACATTTATAATAAAGCTAGAAATCCATTAATAGAGGTTGCAGCATAGGTCCAAACTGAGTTTTTATTCAAGTTTCAACTTCAACTTCAAATACAGCTTCACTGGAAAGAGTGTATATTTTTCTTAAAGTACTAGACTTGACATGGTATAAAAGTGGCCCAGTGTTTAGCACTGTAGCCTGACACAACCTGAGATGCAGACTGTCACTTATAATAATATTTTGTCAAAAGTATAACTAGGAGTGTGGGTATATTGGAATTCTCAGCCTAACATCTTTCTCTGTTTACGCTCCCCTGAAACAGACAGAAGCGAGAGCATAACTTGGGGTCACAGCATAGGGTCACTTTTTAAGTGCCTTAAAAAAACACACACTGGATTGGAACCAGCGACCTAACGATCTCAGCAATAGAGTCCTCTACAGCTCTCTGCGTTATAAACTGAGCTATCGAGGGGTGACGAAGGATGCGACTCATTGTAAATAACAGCGCCAACAGGATCTGTAAGCGATGCAGACAAGAAATAACAGAAGACAATAAAAAACACAGAACAATTAAGTAACACAAACATAACGTAGAGATTGTATCACATAAACAAATGAGTGGTAATGACCGAGTGTGCGGGTGACAACGTCAACAGGATCTGTAAGCGATGCAGACAAGAAATAACAGAAGACAATCAAAAACACCGAACAATAAGTAACACAAATATAACGCAGAGATTGTATCACATAAACAAATGAGTGGTAATGACTGTGCGGGTGACAGGGCGTCTGAGCTATAGCTCTCGTGTGTTATGCTTAGCAGCTGATGGCTGGGCTGACGGCTCGCAGGTAGCAACAGTTTTTGGTTGGAGTGCTGATATTTTGGTGGCTCCGGCTAGGAGGGAGGAGGGGGGTGAGTGGCTCTGCAGGGTGACTGCAGTCCTTGATGATGTTGCCCACATGTGGTGAAGAAGTCAAGGCAGTTGTGTCTTCACCAGCCACTGCAGTGCTTCGTGGTACCAAGCTGATCTCACAGTTTCATTCATCTAATGAGATTGGATCCCATCGGACATCTGTAGAAGCCGGTTTTGGTGTAACCTGGGCCTTCTTCAGGAACCATAGGAAATACAGATGCTGGTGCACCTTCTTGATTGCTGTTGATGTGTGTTGTGTGCTGCAATGGTGACTCCCAGCAACTTAAAGCTGTTGACCCTCTACACGGACTCCCCCATTGATGCAATTGAGAGCATTTTTGAAAGCCTGCTTCCTGAAGTGGATGACCGGGATCTTGCTAATGTTAAGGAAGGTGTCGCTGTCCCGGCATCGCTCTGCATGGAGCGGCCTAACGTCCTCCCTGTAAGCTGATTCGTTGTTGTTGATCGGGTCCACAGTAGATGGTATCATTGGCAAGCACAATGCTGGACCTGCTGCTGTGCCTATTTGCAGACTCTCAGGTGTAAACAGGGATTACAGCCTGGGGACTGCCCTGTCAGACTTGTGTGAAGCATCAGGGTGGAGGAGCTTTTGCTTTCCCAGATACATGGTATGGTCAACTAATGAGTTAGTCCAGAGTACCAGTACCAGTACCAGTTTCAGATGCAAAGCCCCAGATCAGTAACATTGTAACAAACACAAAAGGGATTACAATGTTAATTGCTGATCTGTAGTTTAGAAACAGCAGCCTGACACTGGAGTTATCATTGTCCAAGTGAGTTAGAGTGGGATGGAGTGTCAGTGGAATGGCGTCCTCTACAGGCCTCTTGTGGTAGAGCACAAATTGAAGGGGATCTAAGCTGT
This sequence comes from Petrocephalus schoutedeni, assembly GCA_026780765.1. Classification (NCBI taxonomy): domain Eukaryota; kingdom Metazoa; phylum Chordata; class Actinopteri; order Osteoglossiformes; family Mormyridae; genus Petrocephalus; species Petrocephalus schoutedeni. The sequence goes on from JAODKL010000118.1 coordinate 27,425,291, forward strand.
GCTACACGCTGCTCTTTTGCACTGGAACTCCAAATGTCCAAAATGAACTAAGTATGTAAATTATGCAAAAATAAAATAGCTAAAAATAAATATCAATAAACATCCAGTTTCTCCTGGAAAACTGATCAGAATTTATTATTACAGATGTTCCTATTTCTTCAGGAAGTGAAACAGCTCTACAAATCCATGCTTAACATATTCAATCTCTCTGCTGGATATCACTGTGGTTAAAGATAAAAGTGAGAGGAAGAGGAGCGTTCTAGAACACTGGTGAAGCCCCAAAAGTGATGCTCTTAGATGCTGTGGTCTGTTAGCTATGCTTCTCGGAATTATGGGTATTAAAAGATGTGAAGGAAACTTTATTCATACGTCAAGTTGGGCAAAAGTCCAAGAAGCAGCGTCTTCCCCTCAAAGTCAAATCATGGGCAAAAGATGCTGGGAATTCGCATGAATATCTTGCACAGATGTCTGTCTTTTCTTAATAGAGAGCCACGCACAGGACACATTCAGTGCACTCGGTTTGGTCAAGATATTCACAGCTCCACCAAAATGCGGGATTAGCTGCGAAAAAGCAAAGTCAATAGGGACGCCGTTACCCTGCAACACCAGGAAAGCAGAGATTATTTCGATATCCACACCCCACATATTCAGGAGTGAGATGGACCGCGGTTTCCCATTCTACAGACATTTGTTCTCTCCGTGCCATTCAGTCTCAAAAAAATCAAGGCGTGCAGTGGCTCCCATCAGCGTTTATTATGGGGAGTTAATACACCATATCTGTTATGGTAATGGGCCCATAAGCACAGCTAGCCAGGGAGCAATTAGGTGACAGGCATCAGAATTACAGAGGCAAAGGGTGATAAACATCTTTCAGGAAAATCTCTAGCATGTGTGTCACGGCGAGGGACGCAGGGTCAACGGACCAGAAACGTCCCAGGAAAGTAGGACCTGTGCAGCGGAGTGGCAACAGAGGATACATTTTTGCACTCAGCTACAGTACAGTTTATAGTTTACAGCAGTGTTTGCCAACCTGGTCCTTGGGGACCCACAGATGGTCCACATTTTTGCTCCCTGCCAGACAGTCCACAGTCCACATTTTTGCACCCTCCCAGCTCCCAGTAGGGAGCAAAAAACATGTCTGCAGGTCCCCAAGGAAAGGATTGCGTCTCTCTGGTCTAAAGCGTTCCCTTGCAAAATTTAGAGATGCAACACTAGAGAGGTGTATGACACATAGTCATACACAGTTGTGTCATTGTAATATTAATGACAATATTTGGGGGGGGGGGCTCTCAGGTTGATTCTAAGCTCTGGGTGCTTGTCTGTGGAGTTTGCATCTTCTCCCTGTGTTTGTGTGGTTCTCCCACAGTCCAAAGGCATGTGACTAGGTAAACTGGTTTAGATCTTGTGCAACGGACTGGGAGCTCGTCCAAGGTCTTATGTTTCAAAGGATAGTCACTAGGCTCACAGGTCCCTAGTTACCTATGCTGGATTTCAAACATGGATGTAGGTATTAATGATGAAACCACAGACAGAGCTATATTGATCTCTATGAGTCAATTTCTGCTGCAAACAGTCAGCCTTTCTTCACAGCATGGAATAGAAAGTGGGTCTGGTTCTTCCCTGTTAATTCTCAGCTTTTCCCCCTGTGATATTTTTATGTTTTTTTTTTATGTCAGATATGATCTGCAAGTCTTCTCATGTTATTCACCAGATCAAAGTATATATATTTTTTTAACTTTTGACACCTTGGCTGATTTCTCAATTTTCAGAAGAGAAACCATTATTAAATCTTACAAGTCAACCTGATACAGCATTGGTGTTAAAGAAAAATGATATAAAAACATGGAAATATTTAACATAACACTGTTTCCTACTGCACTGCTCCAATATGTCGTCAACTTTTTAATATGGTGATTAATTGTCATTGTTGACACACAACAACAAAATGTGTCCTCTGCATTTAACCCATGTGACACAGCAGTGGGCAGCTACAGTATGTAGCAGAGATAGCCCTAACCCTAACCAGAGCCAAAGGGGGAGCCCATCTTCCAGGGGCCGGCAGAGGAAGCCTTAACCCTAACCAGACTCAAAGGGGGAGCCCATCCTCCAGGGATCAGCAGAGGAAGCCTTAACCCTAACCAGACCCAAAGGGTGAGCTCATCTTCCAGGGGCCAGCAGAGGAGGTCAAATGAAGAAGATGGTAAAGTTCATCGGGTCTTACTTTTCTACTTCCACTCGCAAACAACATTTAGTGGTGGCCTAATGGATAAGGCAACATGCAAGTGATTGGAAGGTTGTTGGTTTGAATCCTCTCACCGCAAGGTACTGCCTCTCTGTTCCCCAGACACTAAATAATAGTTGCCCATTGTTATGTCACATCTGGGTTAAACATAGAGGGTGCATTTTGTTATTTTTACATGCTGTGGTGTGTCAACAATTACAATTAGTTTTTTTTCACTCATTTTCACTTGTCTGCACTCCGTGTGTGTGCACATCCATGTTATAATGTGCTTGCAGCTGGATCACATGTAACTTATTAAGAGTTGACCCGGAAACAACAAATGCTATTTTCTGATTGGCTGGTAGGTGGCTATTAACTCTGGACAGGTGTGAACTCTGCAGAAACGTCCACTCCGCATGCCTGCGCCTCTTCCATGTGTTCTGTGTAACGGGACTCCATAGTGGGCGTTTTCCTTTACTCCTCTGTGAGAAATAGAAGGTGTGGCGTGTGAGCATGTGAACTGGTTGAAATGCGTGTGTCTCACAGTCAATGCGTGAGACTTAAAAGGCCTGGTTAGGTGAGTGCAATATGTAACCTCTGGCAGATATGGCTAAGGCAGCATTAGTACTGGGGAGAGGCCAGTGGGAAAACGCAGGCATGGGGAGTCCCTGGACGAAATTCTACAAGGGAGTGTGAAGCTAGAGTGACAGCACTGACAGTACAGTTCATCCAAAGCCAGTAGCATCGATCCCCACCCAGCTCTACACTTCACACCAGATGTCTAGTAGACAGTCTTCTAACCTCAAGAGCTGGGAGGTTTCATCTGGTTTAATATAACAATATATATATATATATATAGACCATATATAAAGTGATCAGTAGTGGGCCCAGCACTGATCTCTGTGGGACACCATGTTTGACTTTAGTGGGTTGGGAAGATTCATTGTTCACATGAACAAACTGATAATGATAGTGAAACCAAGAGAGAGCTGTCCCCTTATGCCAGCCAGAGATTCTAGCTGGTCCAAGAGAATATTATGGTCCAAGTATCAAATGGTGCAGTTTGATCTAGTAACACAACAACTTTTTCCAGGATCTTTGAAATTAAAGGAAAATTTGAGATAAGTCTATAATTTCCTAAATCACTAGTTCAAGATTTGGTTTCTTAAGAACAGGTCAAATAACAGGCATTTCAAAAGATTTAGGAACATATCCAAACCTAACAGACGAGTTTAACAAGGTAAACATGGGTAGTGCTAATCAATGGTACAATCTCCTTAAGAAGTGTCATAGGATTAGGGTCTACAAGGTTCATAGAGGATCTGCAAGAGGAAATTAAGTTGAAAAGTTCTGAATGTTTTAAAAAAAGATTGAAATGTATCATTATCAGTAATATTTGGACTAGAAGAAGACTGGTAGCTGTACATAGCTACAGACATACTCTGGATAGGTCTTAGTTATTTTACCATTGTAAATGTCATCACTCCTAAGAGCTTTAGCATTGAAGAACTCTTTGTTAACCTAGACTCAGATTCAAACAGGAGTTTAAGATTGTTTTTGTTCTCTTCTATTAGTCTGGAGAGATACACTGACCTAGCAGTCACTAGTGTTTGTTTATATTTAGAGAGGCTCTCTTTCCAGGTGAATCTAAAAACTTCTAGTTTCATAAGGCTTAAAAAATTTATAATCGCAGCAAGGTCGAGGCCAGAAGGGGAACTTAAGAATTTTTGCTTTAGGCCAAACTGGGTTGGTTTAGTAAAAACTGTATCCTGACAAACAATTTTTAATACTGACATTGGGGGGACCAAATTTGCCCTGGCAGTTGGGGGTGTGATGTATATCATGACATGGGCACATGTGCAACGGTCATATCGCGAAAGCTTGTGACGTAAGAAAGATTCTTCAATCATTTTTAAATCTTAAATCATTCTTAAATCAAGTAAAAAAGATTTCATCCTTTAAAACATGACTAGCACGGTTTAGGGCACAGTTGAATAACTAAATAAATAAATAAATTGATTAAGAAATAACTCATCCATATAATAAAATGATTTAGTCTGATACAGGACTACTATGTTCGCGGAGAATTGGCCTCAAAAATGCGCAGATTCATAATGAAAGATAAGGAACGTGCTCTCAGTTTGCCTTATCTGTTTGCTCTGCACCATGACAGAAGCACGTTAAACAGCAGAAGGTGCTGCTATGACTTTGGTAAACTGCTTGTTTTAAAGAGGTAAAAAAATGATACCGTGGTCTAGTCACTCCCGGTAAGAGTGCACGGTACTTTTCGTTCACTCCCATATTCATTTTCTTTCTGCTTGGGTGGACAAGGGGGTGTAAATGACAGCACTCTGTCTGACGGGATCCGTCCCACGACGTCAGAACAGGAGAGGTTTCCAAAATGAGGCTTCCAAACTGGTACTACAGTTGCATGATTCATTCCCTTTTTTAATCCATTTCCCTTAGTTTTCTACTATTTCTGTTTTTTTAAAGGATTGGTAATAGATGGAGTGTGAAGATCCAGTCAAATGTTTAGAAGCTTTACATCACTCATCACTAATAAATGAGTGCCATTGAAGACATATAACTCTGTCAGCAGATGTTAAAATTAATATTTGTGTGCACAGGTGTATGTCGTGGAGAAAGTCAAGATCATTTGCCTCCTTCAATGCAAAGAGGGTTAAACTACACCCCTGAAAAATTGCAGCTAAAATTTATCTTTGATGTTTTGCCATAAAATTACCATTCTTACTCTTCCCTTCTGGGTGTCTGAAAACTTTGCTTCCTGTCTGAGAAAAATTCATGCTGCAAGCCGGCACTGTCAGGCCTGGATTCACACCGGCCGGAGTGACCGTCACTCTCGGCGGGAAGGAAAAACAGCTGTCGCCTTTTAACCAACACTGACCTGACACGATGAGTGTGTCTGGCACTGAAACGAAAGAAAACGCAGTGTAATCCAACAGAAAAGGGACACTTAAGAGCAAACACCATTATGACCAAATTGAATTAAGGATGTTTGACCAGAAGCTAACGTCACTATGGACTTGTCCGTTGCTCCGGTTGCTATCCGACGAGAGAGACTCAGCGCTAAAGCTTCAAGGGGCTAAAAACCAGGGCTCCACAAATTTCGTCATGTTTTACTGAGAAATTTGTTTTCTTCCCCCCGGGGGAAGATTTTGAAAAGAAATGTTCTTAAAGCCTCCTTGACAGATTCCTTACAGTTTCAACAAAAGAGATACAACAACCGCAATACATAACACACGTAAACACATTATTTAATGTAGTTCTCTTTTGACCTGAAGCGCTTAAATTGTGTTTAAGAAACAACCACTATTTTGAATTTTATATTTTCCTCTCATGTACCTCTTATTATTTGCAGATTAAGTGTATTTTTTCATTTACATTCAGAATATCAAACTTAGAGGAGATTATGTCAACATATTGGCAAGATAAACACCCAATGCAGAACAATACAGAGCGGTGTTATTAGAAACTTACAATGAGATGCTGCAGTCACGTACAGGCGCACACATAATTCCCTGCTACTGGCGGTAGGTTTTTAATTACACTTCAGAGCTGGGAGTTTTCAGTTTGTGCGCTGTGAAGTTTAAGTCTGGCAGACATACAGGTACAGATGCCAGGATACAGAAACGCACAATAAGCATTCATTTCAAGAAGTGATTCAGGCATTTTCACACTGCCCCAGTCCTATTCTCTTCTAATGATTTATCTGTCAGACTATCTACAATGTCTACTGGCTCCACACATACAGACTGTGAAGTATTTCCCTTCCTGTGTAAAATTGATTTCTTTTAATTGTACGCAAATGTATTTATTTATTGTTCAGCGGGTGCTGAAGGATTGAATTTTCAATTTTACTTATGTGAAACTTCATCATTGTTACTCCATGATCAGTTTCCTCAGTGCTGTTTATTAGTGTCACCTGGTGACAGATACCTACACCTTTGTGCCAGCGTTGGGTTACATTAATGCTGATGGGATAGGCTGCATGCTAGTGTGCAATGATTTTTAAAAATTCAGAACTCTGAAAAGATTCTGGAATAAAAATACCTGTCTTTGGCAGAGGAAAGATTTGGCCACACTCCCCATGCCAGTCTCCTTCTTAAATATTCACTCCACCCCTCCCCCCACTTTTCTCACCTCTCCTCCTCTATTTCCCTTCCTCTCTTCCGGTCTTTTCTCACCCCATCAGCATCATACATTCCTTCTGACACAAACCCACTTGGGTCTTCTCAGTCTCCCAACCTTCCTCTCCCATCTCCCTCCTATACCTCTGCTCCCGTTATCTCCCTCCCTCAAAAAAAAAAAAAATGGTGAGTTTGAGTCATATTAAAAGCTTATATTTTACAAATTATGCAGAAAGGGACTGTCACTGATATTTTGTCTGTGCCTTAAAGGATTATCACAGCCAGGGCTCCAATGTCAGTAATCCTTATCTGTGATCAGTGTTCCGCAACCAGGTCCTCAGGGACCGCTGGCCAGTCCATGTTTTTGCTCCCTCCCAGCCCCCTGCCAGACAGTCTACATTTTTGCTCCACCCCAGCTCCTGGCAGGCAGCTGGGAGGGAGCAAAAACGTGGACTGGCCAGCAGTCCCCGAGGACCAGGTTGTGGAACACTGATCACAGATAAGGATTACTGACATTGGATTATTCCTGGCTCCTGGAGTCAGTAGGGGGTTATTATTTGCTCACTCGTCCCACAAAACAAATGCAAAGACGACAAATAGATGGTGTGAGGGGCTGCGACAGGACAATCTCACTGATTCTCTGTTTCCTTGGAATGTCTGTTAGAGGCAGGGAAAGGCCCTTTGGAAGAGCCAGAAAGAGAAGGAAATGCACCCAGTGGAAAGTGCTGTCCATGTTAACAGGCCAGTAGGGAAGCTTGCATCGAGCACCATGACGGCCTCGCCTAAAGTTGCTTTGAGGATTGGTTGTGTTTGGTGTGACTGGTGTCCAAACCAGTGCGATATGCTGAGATGAAATGAATCATTCATTTCGTACATATGTGATGTGCAGGAAACAGGGTTTTTCACCTCAGACGCAGTGAACACACACCAGCCTTGTGACTCATTCCTCTCCTCTGCTCTGATCTGGACCTGGGCCTATAGAGGTTTCGGGGACCATGATCATTTCCCTCAAACTGCCGATTCTATTGGCAGGAAACCAGCAGGGTCGGGCAAGGCCAGCGCTGGCATCTGTATCGCTGTGCTGTTGGAGATGTTTACATAAGGCGAGATGCAAACATCGAACACCTTCCTGCGCAAGCCTGATTAACTCAGCCAGCTGATCACACTGGTGGATGTATGCCGGTGAGCGACATGCATGTCTTCAGCAACTGTTGGACCCTATACAGGTGATGGTGGTGAGTTTATAAGCTGACTTTCACTCCTTTTTATAGAGAGGTTTGTTAAATCAGTTTACTACTTTACTTACAGTTTCAGACAGGTGTACTCCAACTTTTGAGTGCTGCAGCATGCGTACAAGCAATAAGTATTTTGAGAAATCTCTATGAATATTAAATTTTGATGACATTTTATGTCACTATGACTCATAAAAGCCACATTTAAGCCATTAAGAGTGTCTAACCTCAGTACCCCATCCAGCAAAAAAAAAATCACAAGCTTTTAATTCAAGTTTATGTAATACTTTAAATCCCTTTTGTAAGTCCATTTCTAATTTATAATGGACACAGGGCTGGCAATGTAGCAGGTAAAGAAATGATCAGCTGTTTTACCCCAGAAAAATACAGGCTCATTATGCCAAGACAAATTTCCATACATATAAATACATAAAGCCCAAAGAAAATGATTACATTATGATGATATTAAAAAAGAATTATTTCACTCATACCATCTGCAGTAGACTTTATGGGCATAATTTATATCCACGAACACAAAAACTGCAGATGGGTTTTTCTGATGAGATATACAAAATTTCAACAAATTATTTTCAAAAATGACAGTTTTGGAATATCAGAAAACTGCTAAATCAACAAAAAAATGGATTCCACTGAAAATGCCCCCCAGAGGGGAATGTGGCATTTTCGGGTGTGCCGTTGCATCGTTGGGAAATCGCTGAGCCCAATGCAGCTGCATTTCCCCAAGTCATCCAGCTCTCAATACAATCCAAGCGCGCTCCTCCGAGAGGCAAACTGGATCGGGCTGGCATTGCTGACGTGTGCTGTCTCTGCAGCGAGTGCCTTTTACCTCTGGTGCAACAGTACAATCCTCATGGTGCCAGAGCTTAATCTCACTAGGTTGTTCAGCCCAGAAGAACTAAACTGCAATTCACCATGTTGGTATGGGGGAGTCAAACTGAGACTCCAGTCTTGCACTTGGGTTATCGCATAGAAACCTTTATTTGGCACCTGTGGAAGTTGACAGGGTTTAATTGCAATACAAAATGTATGTGTATTCTACCAGTAGGCCTATTCCTGGGCTGATCGCTTGCATGTTTTGAAACATCTGAGGTATGAGACTTCCCCATGATCCGGACATCCGTAACGGCACTGTCCATGATCCCAGAGGCACGGCACGGTAGCAACGGTCCGGGTGGAAGTGGCTGATAACTACACGGAGAAAAACGGCAGTGCTGTTTTTCCAGGCTGAGCAGGGGCTTGGCTGTTCAGAGCCAAGGGACCGTCTAGCAAGAGCTGTCTATCAGAGGCACTGAGCCTTGTGCGCCCTCGAGAGGGCAAGAGAAGATAGCAGATGAGCAGCACAGTAACACCAACCTGATGTAGGCCTGGGGTTTTTGTCCATAATGAATCAAATTCTAATGCATTAAAAGTACCTTGCTGTGAAACACTTTGGTGTTCAGGCTCAAGGGGGTGGGGGGGGCTTTTGTAAGGCAGATAAGTCATTTTTAAAATAATAATAGAACATTGCTCTATAATTATTTTTAAAAATTTTAAATCTTGAAAAATAATGTGGAGAATTTGTTTTGTGCATAAAGCATATTGTTGTGGTTACAGGCTTAATTAATTACCCTCTGATTGAATATGGTGTTATTTCATTGTGACAAACTCATTTCATTATGCAGAAATCATTGAGGCTCACCTGTCTGGAATTTCAAATTGAGCCTCAGTTGTAGTCCTGACGCTGGGGTTTTGCTGTATAGCAGCCATTTGTTTGGAGCACGTTAAGATCCTGTGCTGAGCACTGCAGGGAGCATCTCAGGGAGCGTCTAGAGGAAGCCTTAATTTGTTTACTGTGGTCCTACAGTAGCGTCGCACTCCAACAGACCACGCGGCCCCAGGTTCCGCTCAGGCGTCCTGCTCTCTGGCACGCGCTGCTGAATATTCATAATCAGGCAGTTCCTTTGTTTTCAAGTGATTGCCAATTATGACTCCATGCATATTGATTCTGATTAGAATTAGAGCCAAACAAGTCATGATCACACCTCCGGCGAATACATGTGAGCATCTGTCTTCTCCAGGCCATCAGCAATCTGAAGAGTGAACTACAGAGCCCTAATTACTTCCAAAAAGAACTTGCCAGTGATAGCTTTTCCTGCAGAGGCATACCCCCAAATACACAAAGCTTTTTGGGACAGCTCATGAGTACTGTTTCATTTCCTTCTGCCCTCAGAATAGCCTAGTTCCTGCCGGCATGTACTTACCCAGGTATCCATGGGGATCCTGCCCCTGCTCTAGCCAAAGCGCCCACACTTGAAGTGGCCGGATGTACTTGGTGGCGGAGCTTTCCACGTGCACATGGGATGCTGCCACTCAAGCAGGACATCGGGCACCAGCTCTCATAACCGGCTCAAAGGCACTTTCATTTCTTTCTTCTCACCCACGTTCAGCCCATGTGTCCCCAGCATCAGACATTCTTCCATAATCTGCCTCCTTCCCGCCATCTAGTTTGATTGAAGTGCATGTAACAGATGAGAATAATAAGGGATCACAGCTTCCCCCCAGATTCACATGCTCAGTATATCCTATGGAAAGAGCAGCGGTACCCGATGCTGTATAGGCATAGGGTACACAGGATGTAGAACGGCGGCATTTTACTTGTGGGTGTCTGGCTTCTGTGTGCCTTAGTTCCTTATCACAACTGAGAAACATCTTCGGAACCTCCAATCACAGCACTCATTGTATGACATCACCACACTTGTCCATTTCTTTTTCCCAAACTGCCAGGAGTGGTGTGTGGCTTAGTGGGCTAAGCCTCAGTGCCTGTGATCGGAAAGTCACTGGTTCAAGCCTGGCTTTAGCAGAAGAACCACCTGTATGAGGACCCTTGAGCAAGGTCTTTAATCCGTGGCTTATGATTATGAAATAAAGATACACCCTTACATTGCTCCATACAGCCTTTGCAGACAAACGTACCTGTGATATGTCCCTTAACAAAAGGCATACACAATAAAATGGTTACTTTACAAATCCAATCCACTTGCTGCTTAAGAAAAAAATGCAGATTTTAATATATGGGTCAATTTCATACGATGAAGACTGTGATTGGTTAAAGATGTGAAATGCAAGCCCCTCCCTTGTTGACTCAGGAACTTGAGAAAATCAGGATGTGTGTGAATAAGCTGTGTGCCTCATGCGTGTCCTTTGATGGCCTATAACCCTGGGGGAGACAAACTAGTTGTTGATGGATGGATGGATGGATGGATGGATGGATGGATGGGTGGCATATGTGTGGAAGAGGGTTCTGTACTACCTGGAAGATAAAAATTGGATTTACACTGACGGGTCAAAACATTATTCTGTCCCATTCGCCTGACCATAATCATCTGGCCCTTGTCAAAATTACTCGGATGTTTACCGAATGTTAGGTGACCATCTAATATATCCGAGACTTTGAAACACACCATATTTTTATGATAATGATTCAGCTTATCAGAAGACAGCATTAAGTGATTGTTTCTTGAAAGAGTTCCATTCAGATTTCGGCTGGTGATTTTCCTATTGATTGCTAGCGTCCTACAGAAGACAAAATATTAATTTTTCC
>JAODKL010000118.1:27445333-27455820 GCA_026780765.1 Petrocephalus schoutedeni
CTTCTAGAAGAGTGTGTCCTTTCTGCTCCGGTAGAGAATCTTCTTGAAGGCCTTGCGGAAGTCCTTGTTGAAGATGGTGTAGATCAGGGGGTTGAGGGAGCTGTTGCAGTAGCCAATCCAGAAGAAGAACTTGAAGAGTGGCTGAGGCAGGATGCAGGACTTTGGGCAGATGGCCTGCAGGCTGTAGGAGAAGAAGAAGGGAAACCAGCAGACCACGAAGACCCCGATGACCACCGCCAGCACGAAGGTGAGTCGCTTCTCACGGTTCACGAGGGCTTTCCGTCGGGCAGTGTTGGGCGTGCTCTCCGGCCGGGCTGCCTTCTCAACCAGCACCGTGCCCTTGGATGTGGCAACAGTGTCCCGACAGCGCCGCGCTGAGACTGGGGTGAGAAGCCCCCCTCCCGGGGACCCTGCCAGGCTGGAGGGTCCGTCACCTGCGGGCCCGACCGCTCCCCTCTCTACATCTGAGCCCGAGCTGGAGCTTTCGCGGTTGCTGTTGTCAGCCCGTCGCCTCGTGGTTCCCTTCTTCTCCAGGCGTCTGAAGATGCCCTCCGGCAACCTGGAAGAGGAGGCGGCGGTGGGTGGAGGGGGATTGGGGCCAACGGCCGGAGAGGGCGTCACCGGACTGGGGGTCGGTGTCGGCGAGGGGAGCGATGGGCTGCCGTGGGAGCCGGCGGGCCGCTCGGCCTGTCCCGTGACGGCCAAGGCTGGGACGGCAAGGTCCGGGGGCCTCTGCAAGCTCCTTTTTCGAGGGATATCCGAACCGGCGCCGTTGCCGCCACCATTCTGCTGAGCCTGAGGCTTGACCTCCAAGGCAGGAGCATCGCTCCCCTTCCTGGGCTCCCCCGGCGGACAGCGCGTGTGCTGCTTGGCGATCTGGTAGATGCGCACATAGACCAGGATCATGATGAGGCAGGGAGCGAAGAAGGAGCCGACGGTGGAGTAGAGGATGTACCAGCGCTCGTCATTCAGCCGGCACTCGCCCTGGCTCCCCTGCCTCTTGTTCATGGAGAGTAACGGGGGGAAGGAGATGACGGCGGAAATGAGCCACACCACCAGGATGGCGGCCTTGATGCGCCCCGGAGTGCGCTGGGCGTTGTACTTGATGGCCCGCGACACTGACAGATAACGGTCCAGGCTGATGGCGCACAGGTGCACGATGGATGAGGTGCAGAAGAACACGTCCAGCGCCAGGTAGATCTCGCACCACGTGGAGTGGAAATACCAGCGGCCCATCAGCTCGTTGGCCAAGGAGAAGGGGATGATCAGCGTGGCCACCAGGATGTCGGCGGCGGCCAGCGACACCAGGAACAGGTTCTGGGGCCCCCGCAGGGAGCGGCTGGTCAGCACGGCGATGATGACCAAGATGTTGCCGAAGATCGTGAAAATCATCATGGTGGTGATGGCGGTGGCGAAGGCCGCGGTGGCCTCCAGCGAGTACGGCGGATGTTTCAGGATGCTCTGGTTGCACGCCAGACCAGAGCCACTTGTCCCTCTGCTGGTACTGAGGTTACTGCCGGCCAGCACAGGCCAAACTGATTCACATGCATCATCCAGAGGCTGAGCCATTATGAAACCGGCAGGTGGAGGTTCTGAGAGTTTACAGCGGAAAAAAAAAAAAAACCTTTTGCGTCTAGTAGAAATAATTAAAAATCAAACAAGCCAGTACCAGCATTAAAAGTGTTTCTTGGTCTGCCTATTGGAGAAACAATGTGTCCTCAATCAAGCCCTTTCTCAGCAGTAGATGAGCACGTGGCTCTCTTCCTTAAGCTGTCTTATTGTTCCTAATTATTAGTGCTTTGTTTCATAATCAAATCAAAACGAAGATGCATAACATTAAGCGGATCCAAGGCACTTCGTTTTCCTGTTCCGCCATATCTACACGGCAACACGATTCAAAAAGGCAATTCGTAATTTAAATTCGATATTAAAATAACCACGAGTTAATGTTCCACCGCATGAATAATTAATACGCGGATTTAGGGCAGAGAAATGTAATGTTTCGTGTTTTCAAACTCTAAAATGTAATTGTGACCGACTGTAGCACAGAAGCGGATTTTTGTGTTCTCTTATTTTAGTAAAAGCTTATTAATATTACAGCGATGCATTTAGGTAAAGAACAGTTGGATAGTGTAAAATTAGGGTTAACAAATGCTCTCCTAACGGTTATTGTTCCATGTTAATTGATGGAAACATCAATTTTAACCACCAAAGGACAAAGATTTCTTAGTAGCATTCTGGAAAAGTTTTAGTCCTACCTTTAAGGTATTGTGTCGAAGATCACATTTAATTAAAATGAAAATAAAAGATTTCGTGCACAAAAGTTTCCAAAAGCAATATTTAAAAAAAAAATCGCCGTAGATTATCAAACTTAGTTCTAGCCAAAAAATAAGACGAAATGTCTTTTGCCTTATCATGAACCACTCATGTGGTTCGTCTTACTTCCCAGGACTGTCACCGATTGGCGAGTATTGGCCGAAGCAGTGCCGCGGAGAGAGGTGCCCCCCTGCGCCGTCATGGTCTCTCATATCCGGGAGGGCTGTATCGTATCTGGCTGCAGCGTGCGCACCGACCGCACACCTCCACCGCCTCCTCCGGCTCTCCGCCGCCTCTCCGCACTGAGAGCGCTGCGCTACAGCCTCAGCATTAATACCAGCCCTCTTGGCGCGGAGATGTCAAACCCGGCGTCACCCCGCCCCGTGTTTGGGCTTAACTAATAGACTGATGGAAAGACGCCTCTCTGTTAAAGCTGAGCGAAAATCTCTCTGAGTAAAGCGCCCAATATTTTATTTTGTCAAATGTTCACTGTTCAGTTTCTTCGCATACTGACTAAAGTGTGTAATTATATATAAGTGTAGTGTGTAATTATATCTGCGTAAATAAAACATTTTTTTTAATCATTATATGTGGGATTTTTTTTGCAGCAAATATATTTATCCATCCATCCATCCATCCATCTATATAACACCTACAAGCCTGTATGGAGTAGAGGACTATAGGACTGCAGCCTATGCGGGAAGCAGAGCACAGGAGATGCTCTGATGGGAGGCCAGTCCACCACAGAGCCCAAACCGCAAGCTGGATTTTTTCAGCAATACGTGGTACTTTGCTTCAGTCCAAGGGCAGCCCTACTGGACACCAGCACTTATAAGCAGACTGCGCTGCTTACCATAGTACTATTTGGACACCACAACCCCCTTCGGCATTCCCGGTGGACCTGGGCTGGGTGACACGTACAGCAAACACCTTTATTACAAAAGCACTGTTGTTCCTAAGGACACTTCGGTAACACTTTACTTAAGGCCATGTTTTTAGTAACTTATAAACATATTCATAACAAATAATGCACTCATAAAGCATTATAAACTATAAATATTTGTCAAAAGGCAAAGCACATTATAGCCATGTGTATTATGCATTATGAATGCTCTATGAAGTGTTCATCTATAATCACTATAGATACCTTCATAATGCATTATAATGGCCGGTTAAAGCATTAAGGATGTTTTCTACTGCATTATAAGGGAATCTATAGTGGTTATAAATGAAAGCTTCACAGAGCATTCATAATGCTTAATACACAATTACAATGTGCTTTGCCTTTTGACAAATATGTATAGCAATGTTTATAATACTTCATGAATGTGTTGATTATAAGAACAGACATTAGGCTTTATGAATATGGGCTTCGTGGAAAGTGTTACCTTTAGTTTTTCTAACATCCACCCCTGGTTGTAACCACACACTTGACTGGGCTTATTCAGAGTCTCCAGCAGACTGGCAAATCGCCTTGGCAAGACATCCTGGCAGGCGGCTGCTCCTGCCCTGCCCGGCCCTGCCCTGCCTGCCAGTGAGGGTTATGGCCCTGATTAGCACCCTACTTAGCCGCTGCAGCGGTCGGCCCACAGCTTGTGAAGAAGGCAGCCGTTTCAGCGGGGAAGCTCCCCTAACACGCAAAAGTCTGGACACAAGAAGTGTCACAGCAACCGTCGTTCAAATTTTAGCCGGGTTTCTTTCTTTCAACACAGCATGTGACCATCCAGGGAGGATTTTTTTTATAAAACCGCAAAGGCTGACAAAAATAAAACATCCATCTACTTAAAATTGCGGAATTACAGATTACATTCCTACCAAGACCAGTGTTAAATTTATGCTTTCACTAAGTCATGCGGTTTATGCAGATTAAAGCCTAACACACTTAATACCTCACCGTTTATCCAACATAAGGTTGCAGTAATCCTGGGGCCCATGCCAGCATCCACGGGGTATGAGGCAGGGGACATTCTGGACGGGATGCCAGGTCATCACAGGGCACATGCAGCAATTTAGACACCAATTCACCTAACAGCATGTTGCAAAGGCATCGAAAAGGACAGTTTGCATATCCTTTAATAACCGCAGACACTTTCTGGTCCCGAAAGCCACCTGTAGATCATGGCACACAAAGAAAGAAAGGAATCAGCAAACTGATAAAGTCGATCATCCAGGAGGCTGTGACTAATGAGGTCATGTCAGCATCCCTTCATGTCAGGATCGGAGGCAGGCCTGGGCATACCTCCCTCTTCACGCACACGCACGCACACAATAACATTTTTGAAATAAAGTTTACAAATCATGTTCTTTGGACAATACTGTATTAGAGATGATATGTTATGATCACTTAACTGTGAATGTTATGAGAAAGATGAAAATCATAGTAGTATTCTGATTTGTCACACTGTTAGTTGTACATTTTCCAAGAACAAGCTGCGAATTTATGAATAAACTACCTTCTACGGAGGTGGGTATTTTTAAAAGAAGAATTTGTTTGAATATCCAGGCAAATCTGAAATTCCAGTTAAATTATATCTTTATAAATACTATCTGTACCAGAATTTAGATAGGTAGATTTAGAAATAACTGAAACCATACTTTGGATTTGAATGGTAAATGTTACTTTTATGGAACATTTTCCTAAATATAATTTTAAAAAAGCATTCAAAATGACTAGCTAATTCTAGCACAGAATATTTAACAGAAGACTTGGGGGCTCATTTTAATGAATCAATGACTCCAGAATACATGTGAAATGACAGGAGGGGAAAGGATCAGTGTCAACACTAATGCCCATGGATCATTTTCCAGTCTGGAAAGCAGACCATAACAGTTGCCCCTTCCATCACTTAATCCATGACAGACTGGAATGGTGGATTGCCATACTCAGCTGAAACGTAAGTTTTGGAGAGGGAAGCATTACAATGATCTCACCTCTCACCCTGCCGAAACTGTCCAAACCCCTCATAAATTGAGAAATAATATTAGTTAATATTAAAATGTTAGTGCATAATTTTTCTCCCTGTGATAATTTCACGTCATTTACGTGTATGCATATTGCAAGCAGAACCGATCATTAAGTCGCATGGTGGTTAAATGGCGCCATCTTGTGGAAATATGAAAACTGTACAGGAACACAAACGTCATTCACAAGCTGGCACAAGTCAAGATGGGCAAAATTACCAACAAGCCCCCATCCTCAGCTCCATAGAATCCCCAAATCCACATACTACAGGACAACAGATTCCCTTATAAACCTTTAATAAATTTACTGAATGTTATAAGTTTCAAACAACTTTTTTTTCCAATATCAGGGTACAACAGAAGCCAAATTAATGACAGGAGTGTCTTAATACGTCACTCTCCCTACGTACTCTGTTGGCCAACCAGAAACAGAAGAGTTTCAAGGTCACCTCCACCATCATAAATATATGCAAGAAGCAGTCCAACTGGTAAATAATCATGAGTTTACACACACTGAAATTTTGGACAGGAGCGCATTACCCATCTAGGCGCTCTCAAGTTGTAGACAATTCCATTTTCTCTTAAACCTTGGAGACTACAGTCATTTTGGTACCTGCTCAAAGTGTAACAGCAGTAACTTGCTTTTAACAAACTTGTTTCGACATGTTCTTTTTACACAGAACAGATCCAGCATCAACCAAGAATATACCTCACAGCAAAGTTCCCCATTGACCCCCTACAAAGGCAATTTAATTTCAACAAGTTTTTTTTTAGCAAAACACAGTATGGTGTTCAGAACTAGCTAAAATTACACTGCAGTTTCCAAGCCCAAGCTAAATTTCAGCACCAACAGTAATTGACAAATATCGGCAAGCAACTGTTCATACAAGACCAAACTAATGAGAGGAGTGACTCAATGCTCATCGCACCCGTACAGTTTCCGAAGTCGCTGAACATCCAGATGGCTCAGGCCCTCTCTCTGCCCAATGACCACTCCCTTTTTCTTGACAACAATTGTTGGCTGCCCATTAGCAGAGAAGTCATAGCTGGAAGATTGAACACAACCTTTAAAGACTACCGGACCTCACATTAAGTAACACAGCACCATAGCAGAAACCCTCGCAGCATAATAGCAGAGAAGCTCACCTCCCATAATGCATGATGGAGTTTAAATCATAGGGCAAGTCTTGCTTGTCAACATCTTTTTTAAAAAACTCTTTTTTCTTTCCTAAAGGAAAAACAGCCATTATCAAAGGCAGCATTTCTCAGCCCAGTAATCAGGTACCCCCCAGGCAGTCCAATTATTCTGCTCCCTTTCAATTCCCATCACACCTGTACCAAGTATTATGTGTTCCTGTCTGTCTGATTCATGTGTGCTTTGGTTCAGGATGAGAAACGCTAGTCAACAGGTATCAAGCTTCTTGGTACCAGTTTACATTTAGACTCATTTCAATAATAATGAAAATCAGAGGCTGGTTAGTGAAATCAGCCATAAAGTTGAATGAATGGGACAGTAGGTCAATAATGCATAAGTAAACTTAGACGCCCCCTAGCGGGCGTAATCCATTATGAAATAGGTAAAAAAAAAATAGGTTGGATTTTTCCATAATGGATTATGCCATTTATAAAGCTAAAAGGCAGAAATGTCCGGGTGCTCACAGCTGGGATTAGTTTTGTATTAGAGGTAGCTGGAAGGCATGATTACCTGGCTTAATGTTCTGGTACTGCACGGTGATGTAATCGTCACGGTCGCTGCGATCGTGCTCGTGGTAAAATCCCAGCGCGTGAAGCAGCTCATGACAAATGTTACCTGTGGCGCACTTTTTGCCAACAAAGACGGGCTGGCGGCCCCCACAGCGCCCCACGATGGAGGCGCAGCTGGGGACACAAAGCGGGGCAGCTTCAGAACGGGCCAGGTGGCCAGAACCCGGCTACACTTTAAGAGAATCCATGTTCAGGATTGGCTGAAAACGTGACATTTCAAAACCTCTTCCAAAAACGCCTTTACAAGGAGTGTCCGTCTAGTTCGTTTTTGCATCCTCGCAGATTTAACACGTAACATAGCTAATGACAACCATGCAAACTCCAGTAAAACTCAGCAGGTCTATGAACTTCTGTCCATGTACATTTACCATAGTCGGATGCATTGATCGCCAAAACTGTTTTAGATAATAGGGACTCCCAAAATAAAAGTCAACGACCAGTTTCACACGAAGGGCTGGGGAAAGGACTTACCCCTCCCCTCTGACAAACGCCAGATAGTCTTCCTCAGTCGTGCGCTCCTTAAACACAATGCAACTCTTCTCCGATATTAAGTGGAAGGCGCCCCTTATGTCATCCGTCCTGTTTTCTGGACGATGGAAGCGCATTTAGTATCCTGTAGGGGGCGCTGGAAAGCGCCCCGGGGATTACTTACTCAGCTCTGGGTTGATGACGAAGGGCACGGTGACCGTCCCGTTCACTGCGGGCCACAGCCGGGCTTCAGCGCTTCTGTCTTCGCGCTTCAAACACTAGAAATATTTGCATATATTTGCACTGTCAGAAAACGTACCAATTTGTATCTTTGCTTGTCACTGGGGCTGTATCCTCAAGGGTCTGCCAATTGTACCCTTAGCTGTAAGTAATTATACCTTTTAAGGTATAGAAATTGACTCAGGGGAACATTTTTGTACCATTGTGGGGGGGGTAGATTGATGTAATTTGTACCTTGGGGTACAAAACTGTCCTTTCAACATTATGGTTAGGTGGTCCCTTCCGTGCCCACTTATTAAGAGTTAAAAAAACGGACTGTTTAAGATAGTCTTGAATGAACGGAACGGTTTGCCGACAGATTAAATAAACTCAAACTGCTACTCAAGCCCATCCATCCATTTTCTGAAACCATTTATCCATCCATGCATTTTCTGATCACGGGGGTCCGGAGCCTATGGGCGCAAACCAGGGCACAACCCAGGATGGGACGCCAGCGCGGAGCAGGGCTGCTACAAGTTATTTAAACAACATTAATAAACACAACTGACAGCAGCTTAGGCTATAATACGTGCACCGTCATTTTGTAGCAGGGTGTCCACCTCCGTAATCTGTCAGGGACGCAACGCACTTTAATCCACTTAGTACTGGGTTTGGGAACCTCTTTACTGGCGACTGCCTATTTAAATTCCTTAATGGATACCTTTTGCGTTTTATAACGACATACTCTCCACCACAGACTGCGGCATGCCGTAATGGGTGAAACGGTATACGCCCTTAAATAACTTTTAAAAACTCACCGACTTCAACATGTCCCCTGCGATAAAGTCGCCATACGCATTAGGCCGGCCGGCTGGGGAGAAAAGTCGCGAAATACGGATCGGTACATTTCTTTTTGACCATATATTAAATATAAGTATAGCGGAACTCCTCGGTAGAGTCCAGTACAGAATACAATAACATGGCGAATTAATGTTATTAAAATTACTTTAACTGAGTTTGGTTTAAATAAAAAATAACCAGTTTCAGGATTGAGTTTTTTGTGTGGTGGCATCCAGTCGGCGTTTAGAGTAGGCCCAGCCTCACAAGCTGAGAAAGGGGTTAATTGGGGTTATGCAAGTATGAAATGTGTACGTGGATGATGCATAGGCTTGCAGACAACTCCGAGGCTATTGCAGATCAGTTAACATTTCTGTTAAATATCAAAACCCCCCAAATCACCTAAATTTAAATAGCAGAATAGTTTTTCTACAATCAACATCCAAAACTAATATCGTGGCTACCGGTATTTGTGAAGATCGCATAAATCGTCAAAACTTTTAATACGTTCATTTTCCCAATGCGAGACTTTGAAGCAGATGAAATGCTAAACAATACGACTACGAAGCCCTGATAGCTCCAACACTTGGTCTATTTGAGCTTAGTGCGCAAAGCAGGTGTACTTAAGTGACGCACGTGTAAAACGTGTTTAGTGAAGCTCCCAGCATGACAGTTAAGATGTCTGTAGGCCTAATAATCGATAAGCCCATTAGCCCACTAGTTAACTCGAGCATCGATGATAGCCGCACGATTATCTATTAATGCGTGTTTAATTCTGTTTATGCGGTGATCCATATTGTTTTCCAAGTTGATCGTGTGAACGCACGTTGTTGAGAAGTCGGAAGTCCCCTAGTTCAGTTTACCCGTCGCCTGGGCCGCACCACAATTAGCTATTAAATAGGTAAAAAGGGCCTGGTTGGATTTTTCATAATGGATTAATGAACTGAAGTTACAGGATAACGCCAGCAAGTGGCGATCTTTTACAGCTTCCCTGCAAACAAAGCGTTTAGGTTTTACGTTTTTTTAGACCGCAACGATGACATGAATCGTCTTAAAACTTCAAAAAGTATGGCCGATTTTCAAGTTGTTTCAAGTAGGGGGTGCAGACGTGTCCAGGGTATATATTACTTTAGGCGCTTTCAGACTTGGGTTTACAGAGGCAGTGTTGTCAACTTTGGTCAGCTGGCTGGCGTGAGATTTTCAATACGAGACAAGTCTGCGCACGCATTTACATGTATGTAACCGTTTTATTACTTTGTAAATAGTCTGTAGGGATTGTAAACTACCCTAAGGCTTTTTGAGGGAGCTAATTTTAGGTTTATAATGGAATAATATAGATTTGTCGTAAGACTTTTTACGTGAGCGTGATAGTCGGATCAGAAAGCGTGAGAGCTGGCCATCCATGTCAAAGGGTCCTCAGCACCCTCAAATGAACAATTTGGTTACCGCTGTTAAACCATATTCTGTGACCATCATATATTGTGACCATAGGAGGCGCAAACTCCCGCATGCAATTCATTTAAAAGATAAACCAGAATATCAAGTCTGAGAACGGAGTGTAAAATAAAAGACAAATACGTTGAGGCAGTAAATACTATATTAAAGGTGTCTTGTATGATTCATTAGTAAACAGATTTTGACGACTTTGAGCATGAACATTTCATAAGAAGAAGAGTTTTTAAGGTTGAAATCAGCGGGGGTCCCCGGCATACAGTACAGGTCATCATTTGTGATGGCTGCTATCATATTATGTAACCCTAGTGTAAATCTTGCAAAAATATATTGGAACAATCAAATCTTTTTCAGGTGATGACTTTGTGCCTGAACATTTCATAATCAGAAGAATTTTTAAGGTTGAAATCAGCAGGCAGTCCCTGGCATACAGGTCACCATTTGTGATGGCTGCTATCATATTATGTGAC
>JAODKL010000118.1:27455920-27476919 GCA_026780765.1 Petrocephalus schoutedeni
CAAGCTCGTGCACGCGGGAGTTTGCGCCTCCTATGGTCACAATATATGATGGTCACAGAATATGGTGTAACACCGGCATCCCCCTCACTAATTTCACGTGTCGTGGCGATTTTGTTCTGGACCCTGTTAATGCAGGTGTTGTGCGAATTTCTCAGACGGAACAACTTCTTATCCCCTTCGAAGTGAAGAAAACCGCTGTACGCGCTCCCGACAGGGGGTGCATTTCACGGCAGGGATGCAGAATTCGACACAGCGCCTGTTGGTCAGGGACTCTCAGTCCTGCCGGAGGGCGGACAGTAGTGAACTTTTAGTTTAGTTTATATCCCAATGAAAACGAAAAGATTCTACTATGGGACATGTAGTCCTAGCAGAAAAACAACCATGATTCCGTCACTTAACTAACTACCAAAACAGTCTCTTAATTTAAAGACTCTTACATGCATTGCTGGTCCCAGGGGTCAGACCATCATGTGACCGTTCTGGCTGAGACTAACAAAGAAGTATCACAATTGTTGCTTGTTGGGGGGGGGGGTTAAATCATTGAATGAACTTCTGAATAGTATCTTTGAAACATCCCAGCCGTAACTGTTCATAATCATTATAAACGAAATGGTAGATTCGTTCAGTAGATTTCTGCTCAGTGAACTGGAATACAGTGTAGCCTGAACATGTCAAACGTGGAAAACCTGTCAGCTTTGTTTAGGCTGCAGGAGGTGTGCGCTAACGGAGCGCCGCAAAACGCTTATTGGCCGCCCGGCGCTTTGCGCTGATCACGGAGCGAATCTGAGCGGCCGGGTGCAGCCCCGGAGTCCCAATTCTACGGCACTTGTAGTAGCTCCGTTAAATTAATCGGCAAGGTGTTTTATCACGATGGTTTATAGTTGATTTAACACTTAATGTCAAACGCATCAACTCCATGAACGTCCCATTAAGACAAAGATGGTGTTTCGGTAGCTGTGATTTTATTGATCCATTTTAGGCCGTGTTTGTTGGCTCCGGGGAAGCGTACCCTCGGAGGGATAAAGACATCTGTCTAACCAGGCAGACGGGTTGGTTTGCCCGAAAGGCCGAGTCAGGCAGCCTGGGGACATGTGGAGGCGATGGGTCACCGCTGTTCTCCTTTCCCCGAGCTAAACATGCTGCGAAACAATTAAAACGTTGCCTAATCGCAGTAGGCGCTTCCCTGGTGGGGTACACAAAACAGCTCCAGGGTACCTATCCGAACTTAGCAAAAAGCAAGAAATTCTGAATGGGAGTTTTAATTGCTGTTACAGTACAAGTCTCCATAAACCACTTTTTGCCAATTAAATCTGATTCTGCCGACTTGAAAATTTTCTCCCAGGCAGAGGTGGAATCGCGATCATACCGACCGGTTTAGCTAGAAAATAACGTCACACCCGTATGTTTACACGAGCCCGTTAGCAATATACAAACACCACCTCAATAGTATACAGTGTTACGTAATGCGCGGCCTACATGTCAATTTGTACTGCTTACTCAGTCTGAACCTACCGCAAAACAATAAATCAACTGGAACAAGTGCCAATTTGTACCTTTGTCTGTCACTGGGGCTGTACCCTCAAGGGTATATGTCCCTATTAAGATACCAAATTCACTATGAGGATCACTCACACCATTGGTGGTACATTAGTATTGTTTGTACCTAGGGGATGTTCCTCAGAGTCTGTACATGTCTGTACCTTAAATTAGACTAAAAGGTAGGCCTACACTTACCTACAGCTATAGGGAACAATTGGTAGATCCCCGAGGGTACAGCCCCAGTGACGAGCAAAGATCAGAACTGGTACTTTAATTTATGACTGTAGAGTTTTCAGTGTGGGTTAAATTGTTTCTGTCCGATGGCGCTGGTCATTAACTGGTGGAATACCAGGACAGCCAGATATATAAAATAAACATACCACAATCAAATGAGTTTATTCATCACTTCCACATTTCCAAAAAATGGCAAAATGTTTGTGGTAACATTCCCAAAAAAGGTGAAATGACTAAATAGTCCAGCTGTTTTGGACTACTTTAATATAGAAATAGCAGAAGTTTCAGATATTTTAAAGTCCATTGCTTTATCTGGGGTTGGACACTGATCAGAGTGCACATACAAATGTACGTTTTAATTAAGAAAACAAGTGAATAGACATTAGTCCTTCCCAACTCCAAAGGGGAAAAAATAACATTAAACTGCCCTTGTATCTCAACACCATAATCCAAAAACTCAGAATAAAAAGCCTAAACAAAAAATATGAATCACAGCCACTGAATATCCTACACCTTAATAATTCTGTACAGTTTTAAAAGCAGTGAATGGCCCCTGTCCCACAAAAACGTCATAGCATTAGGTGTCTGACAGAAGCATACAGGTATTAGGTTTTGTTTTTACAGGAACTGATGTTATACTTTTTTTTTTTTTTCTTGACATGACATTTTCTCTTTTAAACCAGGCTGTCTCTCCCCCCCCAAAATGTTTATTTTCAGTGCGCTAGCTGCATGTGAATGTTATTGTTATGCGTATGTTTGTTGGAGCATGGGTGTGTGGATGTGCCTGTCGGCTTGGCTCCTCCGACCAACCCCTGCCCAGGCGGCCTCGGGGTGGCTCCACGCAGCTCTGTCCAGGGTCCCGTCACCACAGCACCCCCCTCAGGCCCTCTCCTCCCCGTCGCTCCATCCCTCCGTAAGGCTGGTGGTCTGTACAACAAAAGCGGGCACAGAACAGGCCACAGTGGATGAGGGAGCAGATTCGGATAGGTGCCGGTTACACCTGTAGACAGGATCCTGCCGTCGTACCTTAGTGCAAGGTGCTGAACATTACTTTCACCAAATTATCCATCAGTATCAAATGGGTAAGACACTTTGGAAGGACTGTTAACTAAAAAAGCAAATTATTTTAGAATAAAGAAAATCTGGTGGCCCAGTCAAAATGCATCTGTAATGTTGTGTTTTCAGTAGTTTTGATTGTGATAAAAATACAGGATAAAGGCAGGAAACATTTATCCAAACTGGCAAAGGCCGGTCTTGGAGTTCAGCTGATTGATTTGCCCCAGTGCGAGATTGTGATGAGTGTGTATGTATATATAAAGACATAAAATTTGATGCAGTGCTCTCAGAGTTTGTGTGGGATTAGAGAATATATGTTTTACTGCTTACGGTCAGTTTCAAACTATAGGAAATAGGGACCAGGTTAGACGGCCCTGTGCATTAGCATAGCGGGTTATATTAGCACTCCGCTTCACTGCTAGGACTTCCTGGGCTTTACCTTATCCACCAGCTTCTGCATGGTCTCGATGACTGTGATCATGTGACCGGCGTTCTCCTTCAGGCTCCGTTCGTAGGCTGCATTCCGCCTCTCGGCCCGCTCCAGCTGCTCCTGCAAGTCCTCCTGGCCCTCCTGCAGGGCTGACAGGGTGGCGGCCCCCGCCTCCAGCTCCGCTGGGGGGGATGCATTAGCACACGGGGTTGACGGTATGGAATCCCATGTTTTGATTCCTCGGCACCCAAAATTTACTAAGTTCAGTTCCTTGAAATGCTAAATGGATTTTGAGGCCGCATGGGTACCTGCTTTCTTGAAACAGATGTTTCCCTGCCTGTGAAATGCAGTGCACTGAGAGGAGAATGCAGACAAATGCAGCCACTAGAGGGTGCCTACTCTAGCATTTAAACAAGCAACCACTACAACAAATTATAGCTGTGAAGTGAAGGGTTGCATTACCCAGTCTGGCCTGCAGGGAAGCAACACGTTGCTCCAAGCCCTGGCATTTGGCCTCCCCTTTTTTCAGGGATTGTAGAAGGTTAGGGATGTTGAGCACAGTCCCCTTGTGAGTCACCACGTCCGCGCTGCCATTCCCACTTGACCGCCGGGTGGAAACGCCAGACTTTGATGAGGCCGAAGGCAAGAGGGCAGTATTTCCTAGAAAAAAGCCATAGAACGATTGCATGAAATCCCATCTCGTGATTTTCTCTTTATTATAAGTTTTCAAGTTAACCAGAAGCTTAAACGTTGCAGGTTTTATGCTGTTAAAAACTGACTTATAGCAAGCTTATTATGCTCTTAAGTGGTTTTAATTGTATCCAGTTAGCAGAGGTACGTAATCCAGGTCCAAAGAGTAACAATCCAGACCAGGATTTAGTTTCAACCAATTAGTTGAGCACTCTGTGACAGACTCTTAATACTTAACTGGTTGGTCGAAAAAAAATCCTGGTCTGGATTTTTACTCTTTTGGACCTGGATTACCCACCTATGCCAGTTGGAAATTTCGACTGAGCAATTCAGGTTAAGTACTGTCAAGGTATACAAGCAAGGCCTATCCTGGGATATGATTCAGCAATATTCCGGGCTCCCTAATAGTACACGTAACACGCAGCGTCGTGCTCGAACCTTGCGCCGTGGGGTCTGTCCTTAGCTGCTCTGGCTCCTGAGGGTCCTCCCAACGGACAGCTAGTTTCCTGTAGTGGCATTGCCCTCCAAGGGATGCCCTGCTCACCAGTGCCCTCGCCTGGTCGGGCAGATTCACAGGATGAGAACAGTACAGGTGTAACACCGGCGAGCCGCGAGCTGTGCGGAGCAGGAGAGAAACCCATCCCGTCGTCACCTGGCCAGTTGTGAGGTGAAGCCCCAGAGAAAGCAGAATGTCCTTCAGGTCTGCCTCCCTCAGGCTGCCAGCTAGCGGCCGGTCAAAGAAGACCCAGGCCAGCAGCACGGACCGGGGCAAGACCACGAACCCCCCCTACAGGAGAGGGGACGAAGAACAGTCTTCAGATTCTCTCTCTCATATCCAAGGTGGCTCTCCTACCCAGTCACACAGCAGGACGCTTCATTACACATTACAGTAAGAGGTCTGTCCTGCTCTACTTCAGGTCCATGCCTGTAAATCCCAGTGTCACCACACAGACAAACAGGCAAGGCTTACTCCATCCTTGGCGGTGGCCCCGCCCTCCAAGTTAGCCAGTGCTGCCAGCTGTGCCTTCCCATCCTCTCCTCTCGTCCCTGCAGACGTGGAAACATTTAAGGGGGGGAAAAAAATTACAAATCACCAATCGTCTATTATTAGGCTCATCAGAGCACACACGTACGTCAGTCTCGCCTAATGACACTTTAATACTTTAATAACAATCATCATCCTCCATCTCACTGCTGAAATAACACTTATTATCCTCTAATTCATGCTATTATAATAACTGATTATTGTATTAGTATTATACTTGTATTACAATAGCTGGTATTTTGGGGTGAGACCCAGATAGCTAATGGTTGCCGAGACACTAGCTCCCCACTCACTGCTTTCCCTCTCTCTCTTCTCCTCCCTGCGGCTCTGGTCCCTCTCTTCTGCCTCCTCGTCCGTGTCCTCGTCGGCCTGGTCCTCCTCGCTCTCACCGTCGTCCTCCCTCTGCTGGCGACCCCGTTTCCAGTTGCGGTCCTTCGAGCCGCTCCTCGACCGGATCCTCTCGGCCCGCTTCGGGGGATCCTCCTCCTAGTCACCAGGGGGAGACATTTCGAAAACGGGGGAGCAGAAAGAAGAGTCTTTGTTTTGCATATATAAGATATATATAAGATATAGCCGGGAAATATTCTGCGATTTTATTTTCTGGACTGCATTGTCCTTTTTGTTTGAGTGTTGCTCAAGAGAATTGAGGAAATTAAAGCTATGCTAAAGATAATAATCATAACAACAAGCGTATCAGCATTCACGGGTCAGTATGTCATTCACACGCTGGTTCAGGCCATACCATGGAAGCCGCTCGGCCATCCTCCGCCTCCGCAGACCTGCCGCGGTGGCTTTGGGGCAGCCGGCACAGACTGTCATGGAGCATGAGACCGAAGTCTCTCTGCAGAATCTCGCTGAGCAGCTCGGCCATCAGGCCCACCTGCGGGAGTGACGGAGAGAGGGAAGAGCAGAGAGGGAGAGAGAGAGAGAGAGAGAGCACGTGTGATATCACGCTCTGCGCACACACAGCACTCCTTATCATTTCCACCTACGTGACTCATTATCCATCTCCGCTAATCTGCATCACACGGCAGTTCTGCTCTGTGACCCCACACCCCCGGATTGGTGGGACGGATTCCAGCACCCAGCGCTGTGTTTGAGAAGCTTGTATGTTCCACCAGAGTTGCATGGGATTCCCAATGAATTTGTCTCTAAATTGCTCTGAATTTTGGTGTGTGTGTGTGTGTGTGTGTGTGTGTGTGTGGCTGAATGTGCCCTGCCTCTTTCACTTTGCCTTATGGGACAGGCTCCAAGCTCACCATGACCCTGTACTAGATAAACAGTTACAAAAGATGGATGGGTATGTGAATTCTATATTCAATAGCCACTGCGTAATCCATGTCTTGGCAATACAAAGTAATCTGCTGTCACTTCTGTTCTTACTGGAGCTGTGCTGTATAAACAACTCAGTTCAGCATTTGTCTAGCAACATTCCTTTGCCCCCCCCCCAGATGTGATTGGCTGCTGGTGATCACATGACACAGTGGCTGCTGATCACATGATCTTGCTGCAGGCCTGTCTGGTGTCCAAGGCTGTCCCGATTTCCATTTACGCTCTGCGCCATTCCAGAATGGTAGTGTTTACACACACACACACACACACACACACACACACTCTGAAGCAGGACATACCTCAAAGGCATCCTGCGACTGCGAGCTTCGGGGCTCCAGCAGTACAGAGAGAGGCTGGGCTGAAAGGTTCATCCGAGGACAGGGGTGCAGAACCAGGGATGGGTCAGCAGGGAGAGGGGGTCGCACCTCATCCTGGGAGAGGAAGTACGTGAAAGTGTGACAATACCGACCCAGAACTGCAGCCACCACTGAGGCCACCTTGCAGGCAAAGCGGCACCAAGGGCCGAAACAGCAGGGTGTCATCAGCTAGTCACATGTGGGCAAATATTTTGTGAGCAGACAAAACAGAGCATCACACAGACCTCCTTCTGGCCGTCTGCCTTGGTCCTCAGCGCCTCCCACTCCTCGGCCACGGGCACAATACGCCAAATGTCGGGCAGGAAAAATACCGTGGTCTCTGCCCCCCCGTCACGCAGGTACCTGACTTCTGCCAGCTTGTGCCTGTAGCAGACGCCCAGGGAGTTCAAACACGAAATCACATGTTTAGTTTTGTTTGTATAACAAAGTATCTCCAACTCCATTTATTCAGATTGTTTGAGAAATACAATAAAACAAAATCTCATTTACATCCATCCAATTTCTGTACCTGCTTGTCCTATTAAGGGTCACAGGGGGTCCAGAGCCAGACGGCAGAGAACAACCCATCGCAGGGCCCACTCACATACCAGTCACACATGCACACCCTGCAGACAATCTGGCAGCTCCAATTAGCCTCAGCATGTTTTTGGCCTGTGGGGGGAACCTGAGTATCCGGAAGTCACCCCATGACCGCAGCCAGTGAAGCCCACCATTGATTGCAGGGCCCCAGGTCCAGTCCGGCCTGCTCTTTGACACATCGCACCGCAGCACGAATCAGGGAGAGCGGGTCTTTGGCGGGGCTGGGGCCATCCGCCTGCGAGAACCAACGGCCACCGAGGACCCGAAAGTCCCCCCCGCTTTCGGCCAGCAGGAACTGTGGTGCAGAAATACAAAGGATGGCAACACTTAGCCACGCTAAGTGCCAGAAAACACATGAAACTCGAGTGGAAAAATATTAATAACCTGAAACCTTAATAAGTGTGGTAGGGTGCACGGCGCCCCCTTGTGTCTTCTGCTGCTCTTGCGAGAGGCCACAGCAGCGCTGGTACAGCTCGTCTATACTGGGCATTGACAGCAATATCACCTTGGGAGAAAGACACATGCACTGAGTATACACTGATATTCTCACTGAATATACACAAAGTATTCTCAAGAAATGACATTTTGCATCTGACCAGTTGACCCCCAGCCCATGAACTTGTCAGAAGGACCAACCGACTACCTGCATTACCTTGGCAGTGTAGGCGGAGTCAGAGGTGGCTGTGGGCGTGGCCTGTGCCGAGGGCTGGGCGGAGCCAATGTGGAAGCGGCAGGGACCGGAGAGAATGAGGCTGTGGTCAGGGGGGAAGCTCTCAGTCCAGGAGAGCTGGAGGTGGAAGAAGCTGTCGGGGAGGGGCAGGTGGGGGTAGCGCCTACGCATCTCTAAGCTGTCACACGCGGAGCTGAGGGGGCGGGGACACAGGCACACACATTAATAAACGGCTCCCATTAGCAAAAGCAACGGCAGCCATGTTATTCTCCCAGGAAGATACCTATCTCTGGGGAATCGGGAGAAGAGGGGGCAGCTCTGGGCCGCAGGGGGGGCAGTCTTCTTCACGGCCCCCTCCTCCGGCATGCCCCTCCAGCGCCGCCTTTTCTGGTGCAGGCCATCGCCACCCCAGGGGCCTCCGTCCTCCCTGTTTTGGGGGGGGGGGTGAGTCACATGAGGACGAGGATGCAGACGCAGGAACCTCTCCACCAGGAGGCTTCCAGTGTGACTTGTGCTGTTACAGGGATCAGCAACAGGGCCGAACCTTTTGTATATGAATCTTTGGGAATCACTTTTTTGTGGAATTATTCTGTTGAATGAATTATGGAGAAAGCTTGCGCCTTGAGACTTGAGCCCCTCAATAATGGTTTCTTTTAACCAAAAGCAATCTCCCCGGTTTCATTTCGAATGCATCACACGCGTCGACTCGATTTGCGTGTACAGCTGGCATGTGGAGTCATTGTCTTTAAGCTGATACTTTACTGCGTCTCCACTAAGGAGACAATTTCTGTCCTGCTGAGACACTAACAAGTGAATCAGAGTCTAGCGAAAAAAACACCTGTGTGGCCAGAAAGTCCATTAGATCTGTAGCGTGTGGACGGCCTGCAGTGACAAAGCGGTTACAAGCAGAGGACAGGCCCGAGACTGCGCGGGACGCGGCCGCACTCACCAGCGCCCCCCGCGGCGACTGCCCATCCCCTCGTTGTGTCGCTTCCTGTTAGTGCCACCCCATCCATCGAATGGTGACCCCCAGGGAGCCTGGAGGGGCGTCTGCAGCAAACCCGCTGGGAGAGAGGGAGAGAGAGAGAGAGAGAGAGAGAGAGAGAGATGCGCAACATATGATTGCAAAGAATAATTATATGGTGTCACATATGTTACATATGTAAAATGCTCATATAAAACATTTTCAAAAACATGATTAAAGCACCGCATCAAATAATACAACACTGATGAAAATAACCGGATTTTAATATAGCCATTTCATACTAAGATATACTTTTAAAATTGGCTATTTATGTTTTTAGCATGTAGCATGCAACTCTTCTTCATTACAGAGTGTTTCAGCATGCCTTTAAAAAAAAAAAAAAAAAAACCTCCAATGCCACAGGCGCAGTGGTCACTAATACTCACGTTTCGGGGGCGTCTGCTGCATGTTGGGTATCAGCGGAGGTATTTTGGGGGATTTCAGCAGGGGTTGTGGCTTATTTCCCAGAATCCCTGGCTTCTGGCTTGGTGCCATGGATGGCAGAAGAGGGGGCGGAGATTTGAATGGCTGAGGGAAGAAAAAAAATTAATCTTAAACTGGAAAAACAAAACTTTGCCTTTCGGTATACAATACTTTACTAGGACAAAGGGTGACTGGAGTAAGGTGCAGTTACACTACAATGTGGTCATTTTGGGTTTTGAACCAGTAACCTACCTGGCCATTGAGGACCTGAACTCTCTGTGCAGTCCAACTGACAGATACAGATGGATCAAGCACTGCCTTCACCAGCACCTTCTCTCCCAGTTGTGGGATCCGCCCTACAACCACACTGGGAACAGGCAATGTAACAATGGAAGGGTTAGCTTACCCTTAAGAGTCTTTTCTCAAGTATAATCCCCTCTGACAGACACACTGGGTGTTATTGCAGTCATTTAGGGAGCGCACATCAGTAAAGGAAGCCCACATTACGTTAAATTCAGTTCTAGTTTAGAACGCATTTCTATCGTAATAAAAAATAAGAAATAAATCCAATAACAAAACAGGTTATATTCATAGCAACAAAAGTTTATTAATAACTAAAAGAAGGCCGAAATGCAAGCATGGGTTTATCCTATCCAATGCATGGTATATCCCAAGGGCATAGGTTTGGTTTGAAGATTGGTAGGGACAAAGTTAGCCCCAAAAAATTAGCCCCCACCCCTCTAAACGCCCATCAATATTAGTATGTCCCTACCATCCATACCCAAATCTACACCCTAGGCATATGAAACACAAAACAAAAATCAGAGACTTTTTGTAATTTTCTGATCTGCACGCTTACCTCATCTGAAAGTGCACTTCCTGGTCGACCATCCCAAAGTGGTCCTGCAGCTGAGTGACAACCCCAGTGAAGACGCGTTGCTTCAACTGAGACAAACACAAATTTCAGAAAACCTCCTGTCACCCAGCTCCTTGGGAGAACGAGACCCATCCCAATCCTTTTTCTTCCCAAACTTATTTAATTCAGACCAAATGAACCACCTAACATCACACTCGATCACCAACAAGTGATCACAATAAACTATCTGCTATAATATTCAGATGCTGGCCTTGAGATAAACAAGTCACTAAATGTATCTGAATGCAATACCAGCCTGATCCACCAGACCGACAAGGCATGATTAGTCCCACTTGCCAAGTGGATTACCATCCTTACATACAACAGGTGCAGGCCAGCTAACATCATAAAGATGTTACCAACACTCAACAGGAACCAGTGCATCTGCAAATATTTACACTCAGACTCAACTGGCTTTTGTCTAGATGAAACTGAATGAGCAGTACACCCTTTAGCAATGACTAATTTAATTGAGATGATGTTCAAATTTGCTTGAAAGCTGGGTCTGAATGGCTGGATAGAGTAAAAAAAAAAAAAAAAAAGACTAACCTGGGCCTCCATGGCCAAAGATTTGGCACAGACACGGGGTGAAATTCAGGAGTCGTTGGGGGGCTCTGGAAGGCATAGGAACTGGTTTGATTCTGTGCACATTTCACATTAAACAGCTTTCCATGACCCAAAACAAGGTATCAAATCATTAGAGAATATGTTAACTGGAGACAGTTAAGGGCTTGGCCCACGGTGCCCCCATGCGACACAGGTGAGGCGCTGGGAGTGGTTCCCAACTGGCACTCCGTCTTGCCCGTGGTTAGTCACAGCTGTTACCCAAGTCTGCTTTTGACAGCTAAATCTCCCAATTGTACAGTGCATTGCGGAGAACAGCTCACACACGTTTATGTGTAACGTCCCAAAAACAGCTCCCGTCCCAAAAACGCCTCGGAAACCGTCATGTGCTGATAAACCTGGGTCGCCAAACCCAAGGCGCTGCAGGGACACATGCCCGGAGGAACCGGGATGAGATCCGCTTAAAGCAGCCCGAGTCCTCAGCCAAAGTCGTGTAAATAAACAATTAGATCAACTCGCCTCCGTAACAGGCAAGCTGCTCGGTATGCCTGCTGTTCGTTTGTTAGAAAGGCGATGACCATCAACAACGATAAAGCCCCAGATAAGCAGGAGAGTTTCTGCAAGGATAGTTACTGAATGCATAGGGTAGTGCACAGAGAAGCGATCGCGCATGAGCGAGTGCCCCGCTTATCCCGCTGCTGCCGTTTTGTTTCTTCATAACAGCAAATAAGTGACTGGCTGCAGCAGTAATAGGCGGCTTGGATGGGAGCGTGAATGTGACTTTCAGGCAGACGCAGAGCCGGGATCGCGGCGGCTCGTCGCGCGTCCGGCGGCGTGGCCAAAGGCAGCGGCTCGCCAAACCACCAGCCCGACAAAGAGGATCGGCCGGCCGCCGCAAAACGGGCGCAAGTCGCCGAGTCGGCGGGGCTCGACGGGAAGCAGCCATTGCTCCCGGGGGCCGGGAGGACGAGGACGGGGCTGCTGACAGCGGGGAGCCGCTCGCCGCACGCTCTCTCCCAGCTAGCTAAGGAACTTACGGAGATCCACCCCGCGCTTCCCCCGACCTGCGGACGGTCTAAGCGCCACGGCGGCTGAAACTGTGCGGTTTTATTTAGGCGGCGACGTCTGAACGGCGACTCACTTGCGGGCTGCTCGGGATCCGGCGGCGCTTCCTCTTCCTCGTAGTTGCTTTTGTTTATTTAGGGACAAAGTGGATCGGGGACCGCACTAATCCACATTGTCCGCTTTGTCAGAAAACGCTCCGGCGCCCCCTACAGGCAGATGCGCCGCTGCCCCGGGGCTCACGCTCACGTCTGGTCGGCCGCGTTGCCCAAATTGATCACTTCGCTTCTTTGTTTGTGTACATATATGTATATCCGAGCGACGCAAAGGTGAAGGAGGGGCGGACATATATATTTAAATATATTTCAAGCTGACAACAAATATGTGCCAGGGGATCCTTTATTGACGTAGCACCGTCTCTGCGCGTCACTTCCGCCTGACCCGGCTGTGCCGAGGCACACGTGGGGGAGCGATGGCTGCTGACAGGCTGCGGTTCCATGAGATGGGTCTGGAGGATCGCCTCTTAAAGGTACGCGGGGTGCGCCGTCGCGGTGTTAACTATGATTTACCCGTGTGTAAAGTTCACGGCTGCCTGCTCCACCAAATACCGCTTTATAAGTATAACCGTTGAGCCGAAGTTGACGAAAATGAATACGGGCGACTGCGGTAGATACGTATCCGCGACGCAATGGTATATTTCAACTGAATAACTGTGTAGGCGCTGGCGGACTTGGGCTGGGCGCAACCCACGCTGATTCAAGAAAAGGCGATCCCTCTTGCTCTGGACGGGAAGGACCTGCTGGCCCGGGCTCGAACCGGCTCCGGTAAAACCGCAGCTTACGGGATTCCGGTTATCCAGCGGATACTCACTTCTAAACAGGTAGGCTACGCCACGCCCATAAACATTGGTTCTCAAAAGAGAAAAAGCCAGTTGACTTTAGCTTCTGTTTAGCAAAGATCATTTTAAGTTTTATTGGGCTAGTTTATGAAAATTTTCCATTGTGTATTAAGTGCACGTCCTCCAAATACTTCGGCGTTTTGCTTCTCTGTTTTTGACAAGTTCTAGTATGGATACCATTTCTTTTCTCAGCATTGACACATCTAAAAAATAATTACGGCATGCTTTAGCTGAATTGATTTGTGTGCGCTTGTTTAGACTGTGCGCGATCAGGCAGTTCGGGCACTGATCCTAGTGCCGACCAAGGAGCTGGGTCACCAGGTCCAGAGCATGATCCGCCAGCTCACTGCTTACTGCACCAGGGACGTGAAGGTGGCAGATATCTCCAGCAAGGCCGACCTGTCAGCACAGAGGTTAGGATGACAATGTAATGCATAATGCAGTGGCATTCAAACCGGCTTGTAGTTGTTTTACTTTTGTAGATAACTTGAAGGTTGTATTCAAATGCCAGAAATGTTATAGTAGTCACTCCTGGTAATTCTCAAATTCTGGTTACAATTTTTTAAAAGGAAATTAATCTTTTGTGTGATGGTTGAAAGAGAGAAAAATTTGTCTGAATGCTTGGGTGTATCTGTGGCATGTAATCCTGTGGCATTCTGCAGGCCAATCCTGATGGAGAAGCCGGACATAGTAGTGGGCACTCCCTCCCGAGTACTGGCCCACCTGAGCGCCCAGAACATGACACTTAGCTCGTCACTGGAGACCCTGGTCATCGACGAAGCTGATTTGCTTTTCTCCTTTGGCTTTGAAAGTGATCTCAAGAGCCTGCTATGGTGAGCATGTAAATCACACGGACAGCAACACTATTCCAGCCACGGCATCTGAAGTAGCGTAGGATGGCTATAAGTGCTGAACACATTGTGGGAGCTAATGCTAAGCTTGCACAGACTACAGAGCACTGTGCTAGCCTGACCATGCCTAAACATGGCCATGTGGCCCCGTGGATCCTAGCCATTATTCTTCACCCCAATCCTTCCCATTAACCTCCTCAGCCACCTTCCCAAGATCTACCAGGCGTTCTTGATGTCTGCCACCCTGAACGAAGATGTCCAGGCCTTGAAGGAGCTCGTGCTACATAACCCAGTAAGTCTTCTTACCACGCGCCCTGGGAGGATTTTACTTTTGCCAGACCTGAAATTACATTGTGGCTTCTTGCTGGTTCATACCTGCAGTGGACACTGGATAATGTATTTTTTTTTTATGTAATGACAGTAGACTCCTACTTGGCTGCGGACGAGTGGGCGGTGATTTTAAAAGGGCTGTGTGTGTCCTGCAGGTGACCCTAAAGCTCCAGGGCTCGCAGCTGCCTGACAGCTCCCAGCTGCAGCAGTACAGCGTTCAGTGTGAGGAGGAGGACAAATTCCTGCTCATCTACACCCTGCTGAAGCTGGGCCTGGTGCGAGGAAAGACGCTGATCTTCGTGGGCTCCATCGACCGCTGCTACCGCCTCAAGCTCTTCCTGGAGCAGTTCAGCATCCCGGCCTGTGTGCTGAACTCGGAGCTTCCCGTCCAATCCAGGTGGGGGGGGCGGAGCTTGTGTGGGAGGAGCCTGGAGCTTGTGTGGGAGGAGCCTGGTGGAGAGTGATGGGCCATTTTGAATTTATAGGCCTAAGCCACGGGTCTCAAACTCCAGTTCTGGAGGGCCGGAGCCTAGCACATTTTTGGGTTTGCCCTCATTTAACACACCTGATTCAACTCCTTGCAGCTCCTTGTGCTAATTACCACACAGCTCTTAAGCTCAATCATCTGTGGTGGAACAGGGAAAGAACCAAACACAGGGGACCGGCCCCCCAGGTCTGGAGTTTGACACCCCTGGCCTAAGCACAGAGGCCTTGTTATTGCCAGGGGTTATCAGGAGGTCACCTTCTTTCCCCCTTTTCCCGTGTCCCTTCCCCCATCCCAGGTGTCACATCATCACCCAGTTCAATCAGGGCTTCTATGATTACATCATCGCCACGGATGAGCAGGCCCTGGCCAACCCCGCGGTGACCCCTCAGGCGAAGGGCAAGACGAGGAAGAATGCTGGCAAGGGGAGGTAGGTGTGGCTAGCAGCTATATACAGAAACATTTAGTATAACCACTCAAGTAGGCTCGTGGCTAGCTAGTCATAAAGGATGACGTCATAAGAAATAGAATTTACACTGGTGTCTTAGACGAGATTTTATAAGTGAAGCTCCGTTTCATAGCAGAGACTTATAGATATGGGTGTAGAGCTATTTGTCACAAGTTTGTGTGCTTTTTGGCTTTTCACAGAGGGAAAGACAAAGAGTATGGTGTGTCCAGGGGTGTCGATTTTCAGAATGTGGCCAACGTCGTTAACTTTGACTTTCCCAGCGACGTCGACTCCTACATCCATCGTGTTGGCAGGTGAGACAAAGACCAGGAACAAACTGGCCTGACTCAGTAGTTGCCTTCAGTTGTAGGCTCGGTGATCTAAGCGGGCTTGAACACCACGTTCTTTGCTCCTAAATAATGTCACTGCTCCCTCCCTCAGAACTGCACGAGCAGACAACCCTGGTACGGCACTGGCCTTCATTTCACACACAGAGCTCCCCCTGCTGGCTGAAGTTCAGGATGCGCTTACAGGAGGTCAGCTCGCCATGACTGCAGAAGTATATTTGTCCTTGTCATTTTAAAATAAGACCATCGGGAAACACGGTGGGTTTCACTGAAGCTTCACACTTCCGGGCTTGTGAGTTTTCCTTGTGATGGAGTAGGTCCAGGGCATGTCCTTCTTTATGAGCGGAAGATCTCCAGCGACTGGGTGCAGTTTTAGAGCAGATGTTTTTGTGAGTTGTACCACGATCAGCAAATGTCTGGCTTTTGCCTGAAATTC
This sequence comes from Petrocephalus schoutedeni, assembly GCA_026780765.1. NCBI lineage: Eukaryota > Metazoa > Chordata > Actinopteri > Osteoglossiformes > Mormyridae > Petrocephalus > Petrocephalus schoutedeni. The sequence continues at coordinate 27,471,656 of JAODKL010000118.1, forward strand.
GACTGGTTGCTTTTTCCTCTAGACAATGAAGACTGTGCATTGAAACCATATGCATTCAAGATGGAGGAGATCGAGGGTTTCAGGTACAGATGTCGGGTAAGGCTACTATCAACTTTGTCCTTCACAAAAGTGAACATGTGCAGGGTAGACATACTCAGGAAATGACCCGGTGAGCTCCGTGTGTCTATTCTGGATGCACACACAGCCATATTACACACATCGGGATATGTTCCATCTGTCTGAAACCCTGCCAGATGTGTGTGGAGGTGCATTTCTACCACGCTTGGCTCCATGTGCTTCTCCAAGCTTTAGCTTATGGATCAGGGCCGCGTATAGAAGCTTGATCCGTGTTCCCGTCTCGCTAGGATGCCATGAGGTCTGTCACGAAGCAAGCCATCAAGGAGGCCAGGCTGAAGGAGATCAAGCAGGAGCTGCTCAATTCTGAGAAGCTCAAGGTGAGGGGGGTGTAGACCAGGACGGGCCTTCTGATGACCATGATGGCAGCCACTGAGCCAAAGTGGTTTAAATTCGGGTGTGGTCATGTGACTGACACGCGTGCTCTTCGCAGACTTATTTCGAGGACAATCCCCGTGACCTGCAGTTACTGCGTCACGATAAGGACCTGCACCCGGCCATCATCAAGCCCCACCTAAAGAACGTTCCAGAATACCTCAGTGAGCCATCGAACGTCACCTTCCTTTTCCATAGCCCTGCCAGGATGCGTTAATTATGATCACGTCTCTCTTTTTTAAAGTCCCCGCTGCGCTGAAGGGTGTGATCCATCCAGTCATCGGCCGGAAGAAGCACAAACGTTTAAGAGCCATGCCGTTGAGTGTGACGAAGACCAAGTTCAAGGTGAGAAGCTTTCTTGGTCTCAAAACAGCATGGCTGATACTGATGAGATTTCTGTCCCATTTACTTTGACACAATTCAGATAGCATGACCTATCTTGAGATCCAGATTCAGTGATACTGGTATCGTGTGTGTGTGGTTGATCCATCTAAGGAACGCTTGCTCATACCTGGGCCTTTTGCAGGGTCACCGCAGAGGTGCAAATCCACTGAAGAACTTCAGGTGTGCTACCAAAAAGGCCAAGAGAGGCGCCAGTGAGCCGGGAAAATCCTGAACAGCCATGCCAGCCAATCACAGGAGAGGTTACATAGCTCATCTGCATTGCGTCACTTCCTTGGACAGGGACTGAAATAACAAGAGAAGGAGCTTTTTTTTTTTTTTTTTTTTTTTGAGTTGAAGGCCGGACATCTAACATCTGCTCTGGGCAGAAGAGACTGTGGCCTTTGAAGCTGATAAATATGATTTACCACGATGGGAAAATCAATTCTTTTGCATTCATTTACAACTGATCACCAAGTGCATGTCAAGTGCAAGGTGGAATTCTGTATCCCTTCAGGTGACTCAGGACTGTTATTGGCAGATGGGGTGATACTACTGGACTGTAGCCTCCAAAAGCTCAGCTCAAGATTATGGGATCAAAGCAGCACCAGCACATGGTTTAATTTTGGATACTCTCCCATTGGTTATATGGGGTAAGATGTTCCATCTGAAATGGCATTTAAGCTATGCCTGGGCCACTAAGTACCTCTCCCTCCCTCCTACCCCCTCTTTGACGTGTTCATAACTTTATTCAGTCTGTCAGCTGCAAAATCTAAAAGGAATAAAAACTGTTTCCTAGCGCTGGCTGGCATTTCTCCTCCCTAGTAATGCAGCATAAACATCGTGGTACCGGCTGTTAAAGAGCCCGTTTAGAATTACAGCAACGCAGTGCAGCATACAATCAACCTAAGACCAACACAAAAGTCATCATGGCCATATTCCCGGAGACCCGCCGTTCATCTTGGCTTTGAAGTAGCACAAGTGAGCCAGTGTCTTTGTGACGGCTGTACGACAAGCTGCTCTGCTCACGTCACCAGCAGGAAACCTTTAAGCTGAAAGAATGAAGTCTGACTTCTGTCCGTTTGCTATGGAGACATGCCACAGTGGGCCACCCATATGGTAAAGGCCCTTATAGAGGACATCTGTGTGGCTGCTGAAGCCCACATGACCCAGAGTCCACATCAGGTCTGCATTGCGGGCTGGAGATCCATAGCAGATGCCCCCCCCCCCGCCCCCATTCAGCACAGCTGCTCCCTCTGTTCACGAATCTTCACCTTTTTCTTCTCCTTCCTGAAAGAACAACCAGAGAACAAAAAGACATGAGTTTTCAGGCCATTAAAAATATGTAAAATCAGAACATTACTAATCCCGCTCACTGACTTCTCTCAGCATATACAGTTTGTTCTAACTTTGAAGCTATAGTTTGTGGGGTTGGGGGGGGTTGATCTTACTTCCTGGGAGGGGTCCCCATGCACTTCCACAGCACCGCATAGAGGGCCAGCAGGAAGCTGATGAACAGGGCCGCGGCGATCCCACCTGCACCCACAGAGAAGTTACAAATGCTTGTAAAATCGTAACGATACATGGCGAATGCATGTACCATTACAGCCCTAGTAATGTGTAGCATTTACAAAACTTACAGCTTTCCCTAACTTTACACAGAATCATTTTGAGATTCACATGCGTTATATTGTTAATTGTGAAATGAAAATGACGTTGGTAACATTAGTAATGTGACGTGAGCTCAGCAGGCTGCCGTCTCATATCGTGGTTTCGGTCTCGCATTCTTGGATTAAGGAACTACTACTCCCTTAATTTTTACCTGGCATTTCCCACAGAATTAGTGGCAGTAGCTGACAGGAGTGCCAGTGTGTGCATGTGCACGGGCAAAGAGGCACATCAATGCTTTTTTCATCATAATGCGTGAATTTCCCGCTTTGTCTTACAGTAGGGCGCCAAACAGGCAACTCAAACTTTAGATATATGCTCAAAAAAAAAAAACACCAGCAGTGAAGTATATAATAATCAACGTCAAGCTCAGAGTCAGTTCCCCTTTACACAGGCTCAGTGGCTATAAAAACACCGACATATAGCTGACAAATTAATTTTGGTTGGCCTCTAAAAGCCATCACAGTCCATTTTAAGAAATACCCCCAACACCAAAGGTAAACATGCCACTAGTTTTACCAGTTCTATGAACACCCATAGGTGGCAGTTTGACAACTGGGTCTGGATTCCAAAAAAAAAGGCTGCTATCTCTGGAAACGGGCTGAGTCAAAAGCACAAAAGCATTCTGCAGCAAAACAGAAAAAGAACCCTCTGATGATAGTGCAGACTCAGTGGGACAGAAGCTCACAAAGTGGTCCAGTTGCTGTACTTTTTGGGGATGGACTCAAGAGCTCACCGAAGGAAAGTCTAGCATTATATTCTCAACAATCCTTTTAAATGCAACTCGCCTCAGAAAATTTAACAATTTAAAAATAACCATATCAAATGAAAATGTGTCCCTTGGTCTTTTTAAAAGTATGCAGCTTGGACACTGCATTATAACAGCTATATAAAAGGTGCCATGAAAAGGTGTTTGAATTTTGAAATATGTATAGCACAAGCTAACCCAAGTATTATCTGTAACACACCCTAACGTTTCAGAGAAATTATACCAGAGGTTCAGAACAACACATTCCAGGTGACCCTGCATAGGTCACAGAGAGGCAGAGTTCAGTGAACCGACCCTAAGTAGGTAAAGACCCAAATCTGGACATAATTCTGAACAATATTCTGCAAGTCGACTGAACTTTTTCCTGCTTTTGTGTAGTCAAGAATATGGAGAAGGAATAGAATGTAACCAAAGCAGTGGGACTGGTTATGTCATTTAAACATAGGCACATTAGGCGGGAACAGGAAGAGGGGATACCCGGATGCAGTGTCTGTGCTTACAGCCTATGCTCCCCTGTTCTGCTGAGAAAGTTCTCTCATTAAGCTGCAGATTAAAAATGGGGAAGATGTGCACAGAAGTCATGCACGTTCCGAGCAGGGCAGGGAGCCGTGCGATTTACCAGGGATGATGCCACTTCCCCAGTTCTCCAGGGGTGCAGTTTGAGAAGGGTCTGCAGCTGCCAGGGAACCTGGAAGAGAAACATAAACGAGGGTAATCAAAGGTCATAGTTCACTCCCTCCCTCCATCTCCATAATCTAACACCACTGAGGTGTCAACAGCCGGAACTGAGCTTGCCAAACATTTATTCTGTAAAAAGAAAAAAGAAAAATCATAATAGCTGCTACCACACGAACAATAAAGAAGGGAAAAAAATTACTCCGAGTCTCACAAATTTTAGTTTCAGTCCATCTTCTGAAACCCCCCTCCCCCAACTTGAATAAACACTTGCTCTGTCCTATGAGGATGCAGTGAGCACTGGAGCATTGTGGGTCTTTAACAGATTTTGTCTGAAGCACATGAAAAGTACAGAAATTGTCACAGGGTCCCTTGCATCCCTGCAGAACCAACAGCAGTAAACAATGATTCGTAGGTGTGAATCGCTATGCTTTAATCAGTGTCTTCTACACAAAGCAGGATGTGGAGGATATGAAACTGCTGCAGACAGAAACGTGCTTGAAGGAGTCATTTTTAATGTCACAGCCAGTGGAAGCCTGCCAACTCAAAACACGGCCAAAAGGAAGAGTTCCCTTTTTCTCCGAAGCTGGATTTATGGCCGGACATTCAGCAGGTCGAGAACCAGAAGGAAACCTGCTTTTAACGGAGATGAATACTTACTAAATAAAAATAAAATATCATACTCGATAGAGAGACAAAAATAAATGATGTCAGTTGCTTTCCTTGAATATTCAGACATTGAATCATTTGAATAGAAGACTCCACTAACATTTATGTACAGAAATATGCATGGAAAAATGCACAGAAAAAGCACGGAACATGCTTATGCTAACCACTGATACATATATAAATCAAATCTGGCCCTTATCAACTTCTAAAAATAACAAAGCTAGCCACTGATAATGGGACACTTAACATATTTCACTGTATCATTGTTTATTCAACAAAGTAAGCAAAAATGCAGAAGCCTTATCAGATGGACTTAGTTAGCTGATCAACAGGGAGCGTGACCACCTCTATGAGGGGGGATTCTGGGTGGTGTGGAGTAATCAGGCTGGTGTTAACACCCTGCCTAGGAAACAAGGCACCAGGAATTATTTATGATTATTTTTCACGGGTGTTCACAGTAGAGAACACAAATAACTTACCACCAATTAATATGAATACAGCGTCATCTATGACTCATATATGTATAACTGTGGGTGATGTGGTACTAAGCCTAGCTAAACTCAAAATAAATAAATCGCAGGGCCCGGATGGC
>JAODKL010000118.1:27477884-27523669 GCA_026780765.1 Petrocephalus schoutedeni
TTAGTTAAGTTCTCCCCAAATGAGCTTGATGGGCCGAATGGCCTCCTCTCGTTTGTAAATTTCTTATGTTCTTATGTTCTTATCGGCGAGAAGCTACTGTTGGTGCTCATCGGTCTGGAATTAACCTTATATTCCATCAGAAGTTTCTTATTCTACAGTGAGGGAAAAAAAATGATTTACAGGGCATTCTAGAAAATCCACCTCAAGGTCCAACCCAAGACAGTCTTTTTTGCTCCAGTTATATTTGACTGATGAGCCAGCTTGTTCGCTAAACGGCTAACTGCTCATAGAAATGTGCAGCACGAGGCTGAAAAAACCTATAAGATGCTCACCATTGTCATGTACTGCAAAGATGGGGCCTCTTGGTGATGGTGGGAACTCCCCCTGAAATGCAGAGACAGAGATCAGGTCAAAGGTCTTACCTGCAGAGTGGGGGTGTGTCACGTAGCTCTCAGCTGGTTAGTTAAAAGCTGCAACCCAACTCAACTCAACTCAAAGGAAAGGACATAAAAAATGGAGATTTCCTTCATTCACAAGTGCACACTAGCTTGAGACTCTTAATTCCTTCCATACACTCTCAGAAAATAGGGTACTAATTTGTACCTTTGCTTGTCACTGGGGCTGTACCCTCAAGGGTCTGCCAATTGTACCCTTAGCTGTAGGAAATTGCACCTTATATGGTACAGAAATGCATCCCCAAGGTACAAACAACATTAATGTACCCGCAATGGTACAAAACAGTTCCTCATAGTGCATTTCTGTATCTTAAAAGATACAAGACCCTTGAGGGTACAGTAACAAGCAAAGGCACAAATTGGTACCCTTTCTTCTGAGTGTAGGAAAGGACACAAACCAGCTCAAGAGGAGACTGTTTAAGGCAGGAGAAGAACATTCTTCAGGGCCATGAATTTACAGAGCGCTTCAAGCTAACAAACCAATCATGGACGAGGGACAGACTTTACTACTGGCCTCCTAGATGCTGACTGAACATTTCAGTAAACATTAACCAAGAATCAAATTAGTTGATGGAAAATGCAAATACTTTAAAGTCTAAAGATAACTACTGGCTCCAAATGCAAGGTTAAGTCTAAAAATTGCACAATTTGACAGTTAACTCCCTCGCACATTAGACCATAATGACAATGTGTCAGTTGACGACGTTCCCTTTTGAAGGGCAGAAAAGTTAAGTGGAGCAAGTTAGACTTCAACTGGTACGGTCTTAAAAAGGAGTCACGTGTGTGAACACATGGAGGAGAGTTCAGGATCCAGTTGGAAATGTGCGGTTTTTCATTTGGTGATGTATTTATTTGTTGCCTGCTCCGGATTCAGACGGCCAGGAGATATCCTAATGCAGCAACTGGGATCATAGACTCCGGACGCGATAGGACTTTGTGTCTCCTCCTGTTCTGCTTGAATTTGCGCCTTGTGCCTGCAAGTCCAGCTGAATATTAGCCACGTACGTTTCCGTACCCAGTTTCACGTCTCGTGTTTATCTCGCAGCCACCAGCGTTCAGCTGCGGTCCTGCTTATCCATGGGGAGGCGTAAACTTTTCAAAGCATGCGCGTCGATGCTGCCGGATAGCACGTCTTAAAGTTTACCGCGAGAAGTTAAAATTAAATTTTGCCCATCACAAAACGCCTTTCAAAATGCCCCCTAGTTTATGAAATTAGACGCATATCCTTTTTAAAGGTTTGATATTTTGATCAGTGTTGTTAAACAAGTCGTAGTCTATAAGCCAAACACTACGATTTCCATTCAGCACCTTGCATTTACGAAAAACAGCAACAAGAGATGAATGATTTTCCAAATAATGAGTTTTATGTAGACTAGTTTTGATCGTAAATTATAAAATATATTATAAATAAATAAATTATATAAAAATATGATTTTAATTAGTAGTTTGGAAAGCTTGGAAGAGGATTCTGCGCATGAAAATATTTGAAAAGAACTGCTATAATAAAAAAACATATAAACATATAAATATATATATAACACCTTACCGGCGACGAACCTTCGTCAAACGAGAAAGCGTCGCTCGCGTTCGCCACGTCCGTCCGCATTATCGTGCTGCCTGGCTGCGGATCTCCTGGAAAGTGCGTCTCCAGCGCCTCATCCCTGCTCCCGTATCTGTCTCTGCGCTGCTCCGATACCGAGAAGCTCGCATCCGCAAACCGCGAGGAGCCGCACCGCCATCCATTGCGCAAAGTCAGGCAAACCCAGCAGATTAAAACCGCTGGATATTGATATCGTAAGACCAAAAGTTCGGAATGATCGATATTCCAGTTAGGGGGAGCTTAGATGATTCGTGGCATTGGTAGAAAGATCATTAGCTACAAATTAGTTAAATCTATTAGGTTATAATGGTTATAATATGGTTACAGGCTATTGATTAATTCAGAGCAAGGGGGTTGCAGTTATCGTAGGTATCGTAGGTATTTAAGTGTTATCGGTAAGTGTTATGTAAGTCTTTGATAACTACACAGCTGCCTTACCCCTTTGGAACTCCAGGTTAGTCTTGGATGAGCTCTGTAGTTTCACCATTCAAACGGAGATCTGTGTCCATCTGCAAGGGTAACCAAGAATGAGTGAGAGAGAACAAAGGCCCAAACAAGGACCGCAATTTAGGATTCGGATTAAGGATATAGCAGAACAAACATTTTAAACATTTAAGTTTCTCATCCCAGCCCTCAGGGTCCCCCAGATAGTCCATGCCGGTACTTTTGTTCCATCCCAGCTGCCCACGCATCAGTACCAGGTATCCAGTGCTCTTGGCTGTTTGGATCTGGGAGGGAGCAAAGATGTAGGTTGTCTGAGGTCCAGGTTTGGAAGACTGTTTTGACAATAGGAACTAAATTATTGAAGTAGTATTACACTTTTTAATTAGAAAACAATCTGAGCATCTGTGTGTCAATTAAGATAAATAGCAGAAAAATATACAATTATCCAATAAAGAGCATTTACACCAAAGCAGAATGTTCATCCATCCATTTTCTATAACCATTTATTCTATTCAGGGTCACAGGGGATCCTGAGCCTATCCCAGAACCTACAGGTGCAAGGCAGGGAAGGACCCAGGATGGGGGGCTGACCCATCGCAAGGCACACTCACAGCAACGGGCAGTTTGGTAACAATTACCCTCAGTATGTTTTTGGGCTGTGGGGGAACCCCGGAGTACCCGCAGAAAACTCCACAAAGACACGGGGAGAGCATGTAAGCTCCACACACATGAAGCCATGGCAGAGACCCAAACCCTGGTCCCAGAGGTGTGAGGTAACAGTGTCAACCACCGTGCTGCCCCCAATGCAAAACGGAATTATGAAAATTATGTTTAAAAGAACAGATCAGTTTCAGTTTCACATCTTCATTTAGTTCCTACCAAGCCAGAGCATTAAATACATGAGCAATTTTCTAAGAGGCAAAAAAAAAGCCTTATACAGACTCCAGCAACCTAAAAGTTTGTATCCTTTATTTAAACAAGATTGCAGGGTACATAAACAGCAATTCAGAGAAGGCAATATTAAAATATAATTATCCAGAGATGTAATTTCGGAAAGAAAAAAAATAATGACAATTTGTATAAATTTCATTATACAAAAGTTGGAGGGGAAAAGCATACAGCCAAACCCAGAATACTGGCTTAGTTCGAGGGGAGCGTACTGATAAGGTATTGCTTTTGATCATAATGCAGAATTTGACATCTCCATATGGACTGTCTGGCCGTCCCCAAGGACTGGGCAGGTCCTTGCTTCTGTACAGCATGGTCACCAAACAATAGACACAAACAAACATGACTATTCAGACAGAAAGAGGATAGGTGGCCAACTTGAGACGGCAAGCGTCGTGTGGATGTAATCTTACACACTACAGAGTCAGCAGCTTCACACTGGTATCCATTATGGGGCCAAATAATTTCGGACAAGTCGTTTTAATTCTTAAGCAAATTTAATAGACACATTACACAGTTAGTACCAAACATTACGTTGATCCTATAAAACAATTTAAAGATGTAATTACAAAGAAGTACAGCACATTTTATTATATCCACAAGGTAGTGTGTTACGTCGCATTTCCATATGATTCCACTTCAGTGCTTCGTGTCACGGTAATGGAGATGGGCCGATAATTCACAGAAGCCTGTAAATAAGCCCGAATCGAGCCGGGAATGCCAAGTATATGCGGAAATTAGTCTGCGAAAACCATTAGTTATTTGAATAGGGCATCAAATATTTAATAGAAGCACAGTGGGTTAGAACAAAACCACAGATACATGAAAAACACCTGAATGTATTTACGCACTTGCAAGCCATTTATCAAACCCTATGATTGAAGCAAAACCTTGGGTATCCTGTCTAGAGGATCGGAGCCTGACGTTAACACAAAAAAAAAAACGCAGACGCACAGAGGCCATATTGAGCGGCCAGTTTTACCAACACAGGAAGCATTGCTGCACAGTCCATTTTACTACAGTATCTTGGACAGCCCCCAACCCCAGGACGCCAAACAGTATGCATAAGGCGTATGGATGCTAAGAGCTCCATGAGAAGCACTCGCACACCAAATACCACCACATTGAGCTGAAGGACAATGAAACATGGATTAAAGGCATCAGATGCACAAAACACTTCCATAATCACTCAACAAGTTATGAAAAAAAACCTAGAAATTATGCATTTTCACACTTCAAGGAGTGAATTTCAAATTGCCTTTATTTTTCCTCAAACCTACATGGATTCATCACCTTATTAATTTTGACCAGGAAGATGCATCTCAGAAATAATGTGCGTTTTTCCCCCAACAACACCGACACCCGTTACGCAGAAAACTGAAGTGCTACAGTCCATGTAAATGGCGGCGTGTCTCTAGTGTAAGAGGAAGTGTGTGATATGGGAAAACACAGGTTTTTCCTTTGATGAGAATATTTATATTGACTTGAACAATACTGTTTCTTCCTAACCGACGTCCCTTGAACAAAGGTCCAAAATCAGAATATTTGCAAAATTGCCAATACAGATGGTACTGAAAATGAAGTGATATTTGAACAATTTGTCACCAATTTCATCATTAACATCTGTCTACTAGAATAAACTACATTTATTTGAAAATGAGGTTTAACATTCCTCCAAATCTAATAAAATTCTGTTAATTTTTTTTTGGGCGGAAAAAAAAATCCATCCATACACCTTGGAGCATCTCTTACGACGACCTGGGTGAATGTGGTCAAACATTTGGCTATAATGAAGCAATTTTCTCTTGGACTGGCACTTAGGAATCCTGACGACTTCACTGCTCACCCTTAAGCACAGCTGAGCTGTTGGCGGAATCAGAACCATGACTTTGGCGCATCGTGACAGCTGTGCTGCTCTTGTCGGGATGGCGGTTATATATAAACTAAAGTAAGCCGCTTAACTATCAATAAGCACTCTACAGTTAATCAGTAAGTACAACATTTAGATAATAAGCCCACTAATGTTACTTATTACAAGTTCAAAATCTTACATTTGATTAACCACAATGTTTAACAAATATAACATCTGCGTGTTTCGCAACAGCTCAATCAAGCTTCAAGACTAAAAGTCAGACATCCTTACGAATAATAATAATAATTTTGGAACAGGTTAATATGCATACTGATCTGCACTATTACCACCTGTTTTACCATATGCAAGCCAGGCTGTTGGTGCTAAGTGGTTAGAAACCACAGAGCCACCCATTGTAACCCAGTGCTCAACAATACTGCCTGTGAAAACTTCTCAGATATTTTAAAAACCTGGTCTTAAGAGTCACATTTCACAGGAGCCCACTAACCCTTCTCAGTGTAGAGCCCAAACACCACCCCTGAGGTTAGCCCATTTCTCAGAAAGCTCCAAGCTCTAGCCCCGTGCCTCATTTTGGATACCACTAACTATACTGACACTGAATGTCTGATAAATGTTTAGCGCTATTACATGGTACAGAAGTCCTGACATTAAAATATGTACGCTGGACGCCAACACAGGGGCAGAAATGGGGAGACAGTGCCATCTGGTGGCAAAATCTGGAGAGGCAGGTCGCGCTCCTACGGCAGCAGCATGCAAGCATGGACGTCGGTCAGTATTGCGCTTTCTCCGTGTTAAGGACCGGTTCCAAGTTAAGGACCACACTTCTCTATGCTTGAGAGCAGCACCGATTTTGAAATGAATGCCTATCCAATAGTCAGAATAATTAAGGCCAGAAAAACCTGAACAAGGCTAGTTTGCTTTTTTTTTTTTAATATAAACCACTGAATGACACAATCACATTAACACCCAACCCAGTCGACAGACATTGTGGAAAGAAAGGAGAAGACGGAGAAAGGGGGAAGGGAAAAAAAAATAAACTCGCTGGTACGCAGCACAAATTTGTTCAAGCAGCTTTGCACTGAACCGATCGGGAAGCAAAGCAGACGCCTGATATACGGCCCGGGCCCGTCTCTAAGACTCCCAGCCTTGTTTATGGGTTTGACTTTGTGCCTCTTGCCCCCCACCCTGTGCCCCACCCCCCCTCACCCTCACCCAGGACCTCCGATATAGGTTTTTCCCCACCAGTCCGCCGCCAAGCCCCAGACTGGCTGCTTCATGAGCTCCCGGACCTGGCTGCAAGTTTCCGGGACCTTTGCGGTAACTGTGGCATCTGTGGAGGGGGGGTGGGGGGGGTCTATCGAGACTGTCCATCTCCCTCACATGACCTCACAGCAGGAGTTCTGCTTCCGTGCCTGGTGGACATACACACACACACACAAACCCAGTTAAACATGAAGTTAAACCATGGTCTAACAGTACATCTAGAAATAAGTGAAAAGCAACTGGACATGCAGCCTATAAATGATTTAATACATTACTAATAGTCATCAGCGTTAAGTTTCAGGTTAAATATCCTTTCCAAAGATACAAAAGTAGTTTCCAGTCCTGGGACAGGAACCAACAACCCTCAACCTGCAGTAATGTACAACTGATATAAAATCCACATCTTAAGCGTGACTTTAAGGAGTGTGAACATGGTGAGTGTAAGCATGATGTGGAACGGCAGGGCCCCACACGGCAGGGCCCCACACGGCAGGGCAGCGCCACTGACTTACAGTCTTGTAGAAGGCTTTGGACTGCGTGCCGAGATGCTCGGACTTCTGCACCAGGTCATCCAGCTTCTCACCGCGCTCCAGGAGTGACTCCATGGTGTTATGCTGTGAGGAGAGAGGTAGGCAGTCAGCACTTTAAGGAAGGAGGGAATGTGAATGGGTAGGAAGGATGGAGGGGAGTGAAGGAGAGGGGTGGGTAGAAAGAACGAAAGAAAATATAAGAAAGATGGAGAAAAAGAGAGAAAGATGGAGGAGAAAAAAGAAAGATGGAGAAAAAATTAGAAAAAAGAGGAAAAGATGGAGAAAAGGAAAGATGGAGAAAAAAGAGAGAATGGTGGAGAAAAAATATGGAGGAAAAAAGAGAGAAAGATGGAGAAAAAGAAAAAGATAGCGAAAAAACAGTTTAGATATGTAGATGGATAGGTGGATGGATGGAAGCAGGCAGGCACAGACAGAGAGGAATACAATTAGATTGGGAAAACGCACCAGAATGATTTTGGTCTCGTCCAGTTCCGCTTGCACTTTGGTCATAGCGTCAGCCTCCCGAGGATTCTGGGACATACAGAAAATGTTACCGATTCACAACGACGACAGAGAAAATGGACACAAAACACACCGCTTAGCACTGCCACCAATCAGCGATCACGCAGAAAGAGGCTATGAAATCAGCCGACTCAGGGAGGGTCTGCAGGAGCCCTGGGTGTTCCCTGCGCCCCACCCTGCCCCCTCACCTGGTACTTGGCGAGGTAGCTATCCAAGGCCGTGTAGCTGATGGTGGCTGGAGAACCAGATGGCCAGTCTATGCTGTCCACCTGCCGGGAAAACTCATCCAGCACCTGGGAAAATGCACAAAGGAAGAGACTGAGCCTCACAAACGACCCAACAGAGTGTTACTGATCTGGCAATTTATAACAACAATTATAGGAACTAATAAGCTAGGCAATTATAACAACTAATATAACAACAATTATAACAACTAATAAGTTAGGCATGGAAATCTAATGGCACATAATCAAAAAATGATTATTATTGTTGTTGTTGCTAATAACCACAATAATAATACTAAGGCAGTGTTATAAGAATGAGTGCTACATTTATCAACATTTATGCCACTGAGCTGCAAACACGCACCTTATCCAGCAACGTGAAGCACACCCGCGACGGGTATTCAGTGTCCGCAATCACAACACCACTGAGGGAGTCATTCCTGACGTACACGTGGCACAGGTACTCTGGCAGAAGGAAACGGCCGTCAGCAGCTTATACTCACAATCACACACCCCCCCTTAGAAGTGCGTTATAGCCGTCATCAGCAGATAAGTGTGAGCAAAGACAAGAGGAAGAACACAGTATTTTCATTCTACAAATAGAATATATAATAGCACTGGCATTTTCTCTGTTATGGGAGAAAGTTCACAATAATGTGTTGTCTAAAGACCAGGCACAGAAGCCCTGCTATCTAAATCAGAATCGCCACTGCTAGAGCCTGAATTTTAAGCAGTGCCAAATGATAGGCAGGGATTAACGTCACCAAAAAGCACACACCATTCATTAAGCGAGAAGACACCAAAGCCTCAAGTAGACAAGCTCTAGCCATGACCTGCAATTTAGGCCCACCATCTCCAGTGACAATAAAGGAAAAAAAAATAATCTGAAACGGAGATTAATGCCTCAAAGCACTGAGTACAGAGATAAAAAGCATTCTTTCATGCCATTTACAAAACCCAAACATGTACTTTCTTGAGGGTCTCACTTCATCTCCCTCTAGAGAACATAACTCCAAATCCTGAACAAATAAGCTGATGTGTGTACACAATAATAATAATAAATTATTATTATTATTGATGATGATAATAGTGATATTTTCATGAATAACAATGACATTAAGATTATACAAAGAACAATATTAATAACAAACAAAGCAAAACAAAAGGGTGTTTGGCAGATGTTCCAGCAGCATATGGCTGAACAGACATGGGGTGGGATTCATTTTCAGCCCGGGAGTCTGGGAACTCTGATAAATGATGCCACAATAAAAGTTATATTACTTGCGTGTTTCTTTATGCAGAGCAATCATGGTCACACATTGTGTGTGTGTGTGTGAGAGAGAGAGAGACAGAGAACTTGCTGGTTAGCACTGCAGAAGCATTGCTGTAGATTTTGAAACTTGTCACATTATTCTGTTTCTGACCTGCACAACAGCTAAGCCGACCATAGGGAATTTGGGGCTGAACCACTAATGATTTTGAAAGAAAAACGCAATTTGAAACAAGGTGATTAGCAAATCGGAATCAGATTTATTTGCCAAGTGTGCTGGGGCACACAAGGAATTTGCTTCCGGCTGCTTTAGACTCCCTAGTACACAGACAATAAATTACACTATACAAGCAATAACAACACCCAGACAGTAAATTACACTATACAAAAAAAGAACTGAAATATACATACAAATTGCAAAGGCATTATACAGCAAGTCTGGCCCAGGGGTTAGAACTGTTGTGAGAACAGTCTTACAAATAAGCTTCATCACAGTCATTTAAATGTATTACGCAGTGGATATTGTACTGTAGCTTGACTTTAAAGAAAATGGCATCGCAAATCTAACTGCAATATCTGTCAGAAAAAAATCGCGATCAGATTTTTCCCCCCAAATCGTCCAGGCCTACCGCAGTTGGCGTTTTTAAGGCCACGACCACCTTTGCGGTAACGTTAGGTTTTCTACGGCGGAAGAAGGCGGCCCATCCCCTACCTTGCTCCTTGACGGAGGCACGGGTACCCTGCGAGGAGCGCTCCACGATGAGGGCGCTTGTGAAGGTCATGAACTCCTGCACGCTGGAAAGCACATTTGCAATACATATGAATGAAGTGACCTGCTCTGGCAGGGCACAAAAAAAAGCTTCCATCTTTAATGGATAAAAGCAGCGGATAGGAACAGGAAGGACACTGACACATGCACGGCTTTTTTGCAAAAGAATCTATGCAAAGTTCATCAGCCCTACAACCATACAGAACAGAGTAAGCCTAATTATTTAAGCCTGTTTTTAAAAGTTAAACAAACCTCATTATGTACATTACATCGTAAAAACACAATTAAATTGATAAACAGATCAAATAGCCTGGACTGTAGCACCCACCTCGACCTTTGGAAAAAGCTGAAGGAAGAGAGATCATACGCTGCTTTGAGCAGGTTGGATTTATTCAGTCCTTTGTGAAGGACACTCAGGCTGTACAGCTTCATGTTGACTCTGCTTGCGCCCCCGGGAGCCCCTGCGTCAACAAAGCGGTAGTCAGACAGTGTCGCCCGTCCACATGCAGCCGTACCGCATCGGGAAACCGTCAAGACTCGCTAAATAATCGCCAAAATGTCCCCCCACTGACAAATGAGTAAAAGAAAACCACACCTTCGCAAAAGCGGGTATATCAAATCGGTGATCATTTCCTAATTAGTGACCCCCCTACTTCAAGCAGCACCACAGAACTCCAAAGGGCTGGATAAATGCAGGTCCTCTGCTCTAGCATCACACTTGGTTATTACTACAAACTGATATTAAGGTAGCAAGAGAACCGAATCGGATCGATGAACTTCTTAAAAATACATGAATGAACACGCCCAACGACAGCTTCGCGATCATCAGTCACATGCCAGAAACACAGGGCGATGAGAGCGAAACGAGTATTCAGATTAAGAACAACAACATCCTGCGAATTACCAGATGTAGGCAAGCCGACAGAGCTATAGATCTGGGGAGTGGCTTAACGCTGCACCTTTCCATCAGAAATAAAGCAGCGTTACGCCCATACTTAGTCGGATCAACGGTTTGCCAGCCACCTACGCTAAGGCAGGTCGCTAGTCCTCGGTACAACAGGCACTAAATCTGCCTAAACTTTGTTACTTTGCGTGTTATCATGCTATAAATGAAGCTGCTCACATCGCCCCGAATCCTAGCTACCTTTCTCTCACGCCTTCGGGAGTCAACTCCGAGCCAGGGAGGGACAGATCGAACGCTTCGAACGCGGGCGTGGATACTTCGGCAGCGGAAAGAAGCAAAAATATACAGAAGCGCTGCGGTAGAAATCGACGATTCAACTGACAGTTACCCAAATCGCTCACTAAAGGTGCGAAAACAGTCAGTCGGATACGAAACAGAAACTCCCTTCTTTTCCTTTTCTGCCGGACCACGTCAGAGGCGGAAAGGGGTCCCCCCCAGAAAAAGGTCCGGCCGACAACGCAGACACACCTTGAAAGTCCCGCTCTGTCCTAAATTAATAGTTAATAATAATATTGCTCATGGTACATGCGTCAGTAGTTTATATGTTTTTATGTAATAACATTATTGTCACTGTTGTCACTGTCACTACTCATTCTTATTTATTATTAACTTATTCATAAGGTAGGCTTATTAGTATACAATAGTTTTTTCTTTTTAAATTGCTTCTTTTACATTGAGTCCCGGTAAGTTAATAGCTCGCATTCACATATGTAAAGTAACGTGAACGTGTCATAAATAGACAACACAAAAAGTTTTAAAAGGAACCGTGGTTATAACAATGAATAATACACTTTTATTAAATTCTAGAGAACTCCCCGCGACCGGAATAGGATAAAAAAGTGGTTACAGAAAATGGATGGATGGATGGATTCTAGAGATTCCATGTGCATTCAAATTTCCTTATAAAATTATTAACTTGATAGGCTCCGGACCCCCCGCGACCCTGATAGGAAAAAGCGGGTCGGAGAATGGATGGATGGAATTATTAACTTAAATGTAGGCTGGAATAGCGTTTAATACTTTCACAGTGGCTTAAAATGATATGTTGCCATAGTTAGTTAGTTGCCATAGTTAGTTTGTAACTAATTCCGACGTCGATTGATCGTTTGCTATTGATATCAATTTAAATTTGTGTAAAGTGTCATGTTTTAATGTCATGAAATAGGGACGTCAGTTCATGTTTTTTAACATTTTCTTTTGCAACATTTTAACTGTATATGCCTCTTTTAAATATTCAATCGTTCAGTTTTACTGTTTATTACGTTATCATTATCCGAACGCAGTGATTGAATCCTGACTTTCCATGCGATGGTCTTGGGGATCGAGTTCGTCCCTGATAGACCGTACGTAGGTTCCTAGAGGAATTACCCTAGTTGCTAGAGTAATTTGTAATATCCAGGCAAATGGTGAAACCCTTGTTTATTCGCATGGCCAAATGCTAAGGAAAGGTCAAAAACTAGTCAAATTCTCTTGTATCACTTGCGTGGAAACATGCATAAATAAATTTAAATACGGAGTAAATGGAGAGTAAACTAGAAATTGGAATTTCATGACTTCATTTCTGTGTGAATAAGCAAAAGTTATTCTGTGTGGCGTAAAACAAGCGATTTAAATAACCTATAGATTTGCTTTAACACGATTTGTTCCGTTTGGTATATTGAGCCATGTTATTGTGAGGTATCGTCTAATTTTGAAGTAACCAAATTAACTAAATTAACATGGGCCGGTATGTAAACTGTGCACTTCACTGAGTACTCTCACCAAGTTTGACCAACCATGATAATCGTCCACTTAGAGGCACTTGGCACACATCCGCGTTACCTCAGTGTTTGGGTTTACATAAATAATGAGCTAGCTTGGGTTTTTTCCACCAGCGTCCGCGACTACCAGTAAATGCGTCTCTTCTCCGAGTTTCGAATAACTTGATATAAATTATTAGGATTATAAAACAAATGCAGTACCAAGTAAACATTAAGTATGAGTATAAGAGTGAGTCCACACTTTATTGGTCTCTAAATCCAAGCAATCACACAAATTAATCCAGGGGGGAAAAACATTACATTAAATAATTAATCAGAGATTTTATTAGAAACGGTTCTGCATATACAAGTATATATAAGTATTGGATAATTTGAAAGCAAGTAATGTAGAGCAAATGCGCATTGTTAAGCAACGTGGAAAAACAAAGATAATGAGATGGAATTATTATTATTATTAATTTATTATATAAAACGTTCCCTGCGCTTCAAGCTAGAATCCAGTGAATCCTTATATATCCTATATATAAGCGGAATTGCAGCTAATTTAATACTACAGTCTGCTATGTTGTCATATTTGTGGTTCCCAATGCGTATTTAAATTGCTGATCGCATTTTGTTAGTATCATTCCTGATGCCTTCAGATCACGCCTAGAAAAGTAAATTAAAAATTATTTTAGTTAAAAGTTATTTTAGCACAGACTGTATAAACTATAGAATGGTAAATATTATTATTAATGAATCATCTAAAAAATGTCCATTTATCTTGAATATTGTAGGCCTATATATTGGCGGTGAAATGTACAGTTTCAAAAGCAGAGTTGTGTAAATGTTTTAACACACTAACCTTTCCCACTCCGTTGCAGACTTGCAGATTTATCGACCATGACTTATTGACCCCTCCATGAACCGTCACCTTATCATGGTTGCTCTGTGATCCTAGGAGCTATGTTGTTTGAGGCAGTTGCACCTGGCAGGGTCTCCAAGTGCAAATTGATCCTAGGCAAGTGGGCAGACAAAGAGCAATTCACCCAGAGCCCTATGGAAAATAACAAAAAGTACTGTGTCCCTGCCCATTCTGGGGGGGGGGGGGCACCGTGGAGCCAAGCTCGAGCAGGGAGTTTATAGGTGAATGCCTGGTGGCTGGGTCTCTACCCAGGGGACGTGGCCCAAAACCCGAAGGAATTACATGTGTCCACTCTCCCGTAGGCCCACCACCTGCAACTCGAAGGCAGGGGCCTCGGTGGACCGTTCGCCAGCTACCAACTCTGATTCTAGGAAATGGCAATGTAACCTCTCTGATGGGAAAGGAGCCTGAGCTGGTGCAGGAGGTAGAGAGATACTGACTAGATGTGGACGCACTAGTCTGGACACACTGCTTGGACTGTGGAACCAAACTCCTGGAGAGTGGCTAGACTCTATCCCACTCTGGAGGTGACCTTGGTGAGAGGCAGCAGGCAGGTGTGGGTCTACTTATAGCCCACAGGTTTATTGGTGTCCGCCCCAGTGAACGAGAGGGTCGCCTCCCTTTGACTGTTGAGTTTTATGGTTCCATAATATCATTTCATTTTTGTTATTTTGATATGGGGTGGCCACACTTTTACTTGGAGTGACTTGGCCACCACTGGGCACCCCTTAGATCCACCCCTAGCTGGAGAGCTAGGGCCATAATGGGCAACAATCCACTGGGCAGCTTACAGACAAGGCAAGCAACAGGTGAGTCACACACTACAACAAGCAACAAGTGAGTCACACACTACAACAAGTAACAGGTGAGTCACACACTACAACAAGCAACAAGTGAATCACACACACTACAACAGGCAACAAGTGAGTCATACACTATGACCAGCAACAGGTTAGCCACACACTGCAACAAGCAACAGGTGAGTCACACACTACGACAAGCAACAAGTGAGTCACACACTACAACTAGCAACAGGTGAGTCACACACTACAACAAGCAACAAGTGAATCACACACACTACAACAGGCAACAAGTGAGTTATACACTACAGCCAGCAACAGGTGAGCCACACACTACAACAAGCAACAGGTGAGTCACACACCACGGCAAGCAACAAGTGAGTCACACACTACAACAAGTAGCAGGTGAGTCACACTCTGCAACAAGCAACAGGTGAGTCACAAACTATGACAAGCAACAAGTGAGTCACACACTACAACAAGTAACAGGTGTGTCACACACTACAACAAGCAACAAGTGAATCACACACACAACAACAGGCAACAAGTGAGTCATACACTATGACCAGCAACAGGTGAGTCACACTACAACAAATAACAGGTGAGTCACACACTACAACAAGCAACAGGTGAAGGCTATTACTAATGACACACTAGGGACCAGAAGCTACAGGGAACAGGTTAATGAGATTTATTTTTGTCTACCTTTTCAAAAGGACTTGCAGAAATACTTGAGATCTGGGTATGCATACATGTAAATGATCAAAATAAATTAACAAATTAAATATGACAGTATATAGAATGTGTTTGCTTATTTCCCTTCCATTTCTTACAGGAGTACTCCCGAGAGGTATAATGCCACATAATTAGTCTGGAGCATACTGCTGGCCATGGTTGAGCACAGATGTTGAAATTAATACTATCATTTTAAATAATAAAATATATGGAGAAAAAATAATATATACTGTGCACCAGTTTTCACCTTTAACTTTAAACCACATCACCTCCGGTCTTTACAGGGCAGGACAGCGACCAAAACCACTTCTGATCAAGGTCAAAAGACAAACAAAGACTGAAGACATTATTGAGGAGTTTATTTGCTACCTTTGATCTGGAACTGGTAAAGACAAACACTGTCTTAATAAGGTAAAGTGACAGAGCTGTCTGCCAGACAGAAGATCATCCCTTTATTCTGCCACTTTACTGGCTAGGCTTAATCAGACATATTTTGCAACACGTTATCTTGCATGTATCTTATTTTGCAATCTTTTGGGTTTATATGCATTAAGGACACCACCTACCATCAGCATATTTGCTCATATTATTCATGTACAAACTTTTTTGTATCACACACATTGTATAACATTTTTTTTTGGTATAACACACAAATTGGTACCTTTCATAATGTACTTTTTTAGCATATGGGTGGCTGGTTAGTTTTAAAGGATTTTTTTAACATGCAAGCATAATCTTGCGTTCAGTGACCCATTTGGGTCATCTTTAAATATTGGATCGTTTCATAACAGTGCACCAAAAATAGAATCAGGGTTGGGGTTAGGGTCAGCAGTCAATGATAAGATCAATGAACTTTCCAAAAATAACCCCCCAGTACTCTCACTTGGCAGCCTGTCCTGACTCTGTGGCAATCTGACCTGAGATCAGAGGCCTGCCTGGGATGATAAGAGGCGGCCTTGACCGCGGGGCTGTGGTGTGTAAATGTGGGTATGGTGTGGTGAGTGGGCTGGGCAGACGAGTGCGATGTAGGTGTGCCTTCGCATGCCTGAATATTACTGGAAGCCCGGCCCCTCCTCCCATCACCCAAGCTGGATAAAATGCCGGGAGCCTACAGCCTCACCGCACCGTCGGCCCCATCTGCATTCAAGCAGCACTACATCCTTTCCGGCACGTTCTTCACCACGACCATGCCTTGCGCCCGCTCCTGCCGCCCTCAGAAGATGAGGCTGGCCCGTCGACGCAGCTCCTTGGTGGAGAGAGTCCTTATGGTAAGGGGGAGTCCGTCTTTACGCTTCACCGTCAGCCGGTCACGGGTAAACGTCCCGACACCGTGGATCTGATCTGAGCCAAGTAGCCAAGTCAACCAGACGGAGTGTTTAGCGCAAGAGCGTTAGCGCTGATGTGTCTATGGATATACTTTTCTTGGAATAAGTAGTTTGTCCAGCCTTTCACACATCTTGCACTTAATGATACAAAGATAATATGAAGAGATTCGCAGGGTATTTATAGCGAAGGAAAAACTGTGGTGAGGAAAGAATGTGCACTGAAAGCCGTTGAAACGGTCGCCGCCACAGGTGGACCAGATACTGTCCGAGTTCAGCCTGGAGAGGGCGGAGCTTGAAGAGATCATGCAGCGGCTACAGCGGGAGATGGAGCGTGGTCTGCACTCGGAGACCCACCAGGAGGCCAGCGTCAAAATGCTTCCCACCTACGTGCGCTCCACCCCCGAGGGCTCGGGTACGTACCCCCCCCCTACACCGCCAAGCCCTCAGTACTGAATCTGTCTTAATAATCTCACTGACCGTATGGTCTGTCCTGACAGAGGTGGGAGATTTCCTGGCCCTGGACCTGGGGGGGACAAACTTCCGGGTGATGCTGGTGAAAGTCGGCGAGGACGAGGAGACCGGCTGGAAGCTGGAGACCAAGCAGCAGATGTACTCAATCCCAGAGGACGCCATGACCGGGACGGCGGAAATGGTGCGGGCCAGGCCAGCGGGAATCGGTCTGAAACCCCGCCATTACTCCTCAGTGCTGTCGGCTGACTTTCTGTCTCTCTTACTCCCTCCCTGCTGCTCTGTGAAGCTCTTTGACTACATCGCTGAACGCATCTCTGACTTCCTGGCTAAACACCAGCTGAAGCACAAGAAGCTACCCCTCGGCTTCACCTTCTCCTTCCCCGTGCGGCACGAAGACATCGACAAGGTGAGGGGCGCGGTGGCGGCTTGTCGCGTGGACTCCCTTAGGAATATGGGCGGTGGCCGTGACCTATCCCCTGCTCCCTTTTCTCCAGGGAATCCTGCTGAACTGGACCAAGGGTTTCAAGGCCTCAGGAGCTGAGGGCAACAATGTAGTGGGACTTCTCCGGGATGCCATCAAAAGGAGGGGGGTGAGTAACTTGATCAGTTGATGCATGTGGTTAAACGTAAGATAGCAAAGACAACCATCCATCCTTTCGTCAGCAGCTTATCCTGTTGGCATTAATTGGTTATCTTTGATACTGTGAAATCCCAACAGAAATACAGAGTGACTGAAATCTGTTTTTCTCAGGACTTCGAGATGGACGTGGTCGCCATGGTGAATGACACCGTAGCGACCATGATCTCCTGTTACTATGAGAACCGCAACTGTGAAGTCGGCATGATTGTAGGTAAGTGATTGGTCGTGGGGTATGCCCAGGGGCATCAGGGGAAAGTGCTTCACCCAGCATCTTGTTAAGTGCCGATTGGCTGGCGTCCTCCTAGGCACTGGTTGCAATGCATGCTACATGGAAGAGATGAACATGGTGGAGCTGGTGGAGGGCGACGAGGGGCGCATGTGTGTGAACACCGAGTGGGGAGCGTTCGGGGACAACGGGGAGCTGGAGGAGTTTCGCCTGGAGTATGACCGCAAGGCAGACGAAATGTCCCTTAATCCTGGCCAACAGCTGTAAGTCACTTCCCTTGTGTTCCTGGGCTACTTTTTCTCCGCTTTCTTGTCTTACATCTTCTGACATGTCCAAGTACATTCCTACTGGTTCCTCCCAACACACACACCCACAAACATCTTCATTTTTTGCATCCAAAACACATGGATGGAACATGGATGTTCATCAGACCAGTGAACGTCCAGCACTGACAGCCTTGTGTTCTGCAAGATCATTGCACATTAGTCCATGTTAAAACGCATGCGCTCCAGGTCAGCTTCACGCAAACAGGCTTCAGGGTGCAATTAAGGTACAGGAAGCTATGTGTTTTGTGTTTCTAAGAAGACCAAACTTGTGTCCAGAGGTGTCTATCGGGCAAACTCACCTCAGCTGATCCTTCCCTCTGTTGGCTCTTGTGTTGTTTCCTGGCAGCCAGGTTGTTTTTTATGACGTCCTGCCAGTAGGTTGCCATAAAGGCCCCATCAATCTGGCCCGTGGACGCAGACTTACGTGCCGTGACGCTAATGGATGTTTGCTAAGCGCCATAATAGCGGCCAGGGTGGCATATGGCAAAGGCGGAGTGTTTGCCGCATCGCTTCTCCCCTTGTGACACATCTCCTCGCCCGCAGCTTCGAAAAGATCATCAGCGGGAAGTACATGGGTGAGCTGGTGCGCCTGGTCCTGCTGAAGCTGGTCAACGAAGACCTGCTGTTTCTCGGCGAGGCCTCCGAACAGCTGAGGACCAAGGGCAGCTTCGAGACCCGCCTCGTTTCACAGATCGAGAGGTGAGCCGAGCCCGGGCCCCACAGCAGACCTCCAAGGGCTGAAGCAGAGCAAAGGGCCAAACCTCCATTTTAGGGCCAAACATCCATTTCGTGTAGCTCCTGTATTTCCATTGTACTATGTGCACCTTGAGGCCTTCAAGAGAAATTTCAATCTCTGACATCATCAAGAGATTTTCTTTTCTGGGCCGTCAATTTGTATTGGAAGTAGAATTCATACTTAAAAAAAGTTTCTCAACCCAGTTCCCATGGACCCCAAAACAATCCACATTTTTGCTCCCTCGCAGCTCCCAGCCAATCAAGAACACCAAATACCTGGTACTGGTGTCTTGGTAGGGTGCAAAAATGTGGACTGTCTGGGGGTCTCCAAGGACACAATTGCATTAAACTTATTACCTATGAAAACAAAAAAACAATCTATACATTTTCTTTATTTGGGTATTTTCCCTTTGATAAGAACCCTTAATTGAAAATAGTTATAGAAACAATTCCACATTAAATTACATTGTAAATGTAAATGTACATGGTACCATGCATCCATTACACTGCATTACGGGATTACATTATTTGTAATGTTTGTTCCCTTTACAGTGACTGTGGTGACAGGAAGCAGATATACAACGTCCTGACTACGCTGGGACTGATGCCCTCCGAGCTGGACTGCGACATCGTGCGACTGGCGTGCGAGCGTGTCTCCACGCGGTCCGCGCACATGTGCGGTGCCGGGCTCGCCGGCATCATTAACCGCATGCGGGAGAGCCGCTGCCAGGAGCTGCTGGAGATCACCGTGGGCATCGACGGCTCCGTCTACAAACTGCACCCGAGGTAAGTAAGGCAGCAAGCAAGGTTGCTTGATGGGAGACTGTATTTAGCACAGACGTCATCCATACTGGTAACAGCAACTGTAATATGCTCCTTTAAGCTCCGCCAGGTTTTCTCTCAGATACTAATGTGAAATTCCCTCATCAGTTTTCAGGAAAAGTTTCACGCAATTGTCCGGGAACTAACGCCTGGTTGCGACATCACTTTCATCCAATCAGAAGAAGGGAGCGGACGAGGGGCAGCACTTATCTCTGCCGTGGCTTCCAAGATGGCAGCCACGTGATGTGCTGCTCAAAGAGTGCCATTCAGCCTCCTGCCACAAGGGGGTGGCAGAGAACTATGATTTTACGGACTGCGAACTGGATCGCGCCTCACTGTTCTCCAGCGAGGACATTGCTGTTCGGGAGGATTTAGGTCATGGGAAGGGTTTCTCATTGCTGACCCTCAAATTATATATGAAGATACATAAGAGGATCAGAAGACTAGAAGAAGTTGTTTATTCTGGCACAAAATCTCGCTACTATGTCCTTCTCTGTAGCTCCAGACACAATCCTTGATAATGCAGCAGAACACTGTTATTTATTATTTGTGTTTATTTAATTTCTTGAATGTTTTCCATATGTTGTGTATCTATTAAAGTTGTCAGTTCTAGTAATGCTTGTTAAATCTGCTTTCGCAGGAAAAGCCAGCAAGGTTTTTGTACAGTACTGCATTTGAAGTGCACCCCTTCCTTGTTAGATAGATTAAGTAATCCTACTGGAATTCAATAAAAATGCTTTATCAAACAGAGTATGGTATTTCAGCAATCGGAATTCAAAAATGGTTGTTATATTTCGTAATATGTAGCAAAATGGTCTATGATCGTGACGTATTGTAGGACCAGTGCTTAAGAATTTTGTTTTGTAAATGAGTTTGTGAAATTTGATTAAATATTGACAATAAATACTTTGCGTTTTGGAATTCTTAGTTTCCTTATCAAGACTCACTACTCAGTTTGGTTGCCTGTGAGTTTTCCTCATGTTTTTGTTTTGTTCCCTTCTTCCATTTTTTTAAGCCTATCTGCATCCCCCTCAGTCCCCACTTCCAGGCACCTTTAATTGTAGGGGGGTCTTCAAATCAGCCTTCCTATTACTCACATCTGAGCTGGTTCTTTGGAAAAATCTGTCAGTGTAGTTTTAGCTTTTTTAGATGATTTTCATCCTTTCCAGCCTCACTACAGTGTAACATAACTAACATAATGTTTGTTTCCCGTTTTTTGATGTATCCAAGAAACAGTGCATGCAATAAGCAAACAATTAACATGAGAGAAAGCTACACTGCAATAAAAACAGCCAGTCTGTGCTTTCATACCAATCATGCATCTTTGTAACTCTTCTTTCAGATTCCAGGAAATGTGATTTAACTGGGTGGGGTGGCTTTAGTTTGCCACTTCGTTGAAACTCAATAAAAACACACCAACCAACAAGTCCGGCAAAACGTAACATTTCTCTCAGTACTTTAATGAACATTTCAGAAAACCACCAATAAGAACATAATGCATGTTCTTCACTGGAGGCATCTCATTTTTCCAGACTCCTCCGGTGTAAAGATGACATAAGTGAGATACCACCCAAAAGCACTGTTATGTTTTTTTTGCTACCACTCTGTCTGGCTTTGGAAAAGCATCAGATAAGAAGGTTATTGTGAAGCAAAGAGGCAACTTGTGTTTTGGATTCATGTCAAGCTCTAGGAGTCGATGAATACAACACTAACATTCTGGTTAGTCTCCTGTAATCAGTTCTACTAGTTTGTATGTATTTTTGCTTTTTAGGTACATTCATGATTTGGGCCTGAAAGAAAAGCTTATTTGTATTTACATCTTGAAGAGGATGAGCTGTTGTTTATCCTCTGAAGCTGCACTAAACAGGTAGACACTTCTCTGCCCAGCAGACTGTGTGTCCTGGTGCTGGGGGCTTTTCAAAGATGCTCCTCTACACATGTGGGAATGAAAACAGCCAAGGGAGAGGCATTATGGGGGTTTCTGTATTCCCTCTTGGACATATAGCTAAGTTTATCATATATAAAGAGCATAGTATCATATTGATTTGTATCCTCTTTCTTTTTTTTTGGAATGCCCCCTGATGCAAGAAATTTTAGGAGTCTAGGGTTAATGACTGTTGAGGTTTGGGTCTCAGGGAGTAGAGTTTTATTATTTAAGTATTTAGGATATTGGATCGTATGGTTTTTTTGGTGTTTTGAGGCATTTTTGATTCATCGGGGGTCCCAGCCACCCCATGCGCCAATCTCAGTAATCGTCTATGATGTACACAAAGTTGTAGTCCTGTGTTGGCCACGTGTCTGGGACCTGCTCAGTATGGGCTGTGATGGTGGTGTCAGTCAGGACCTCGAAAGTGGTGGTGGGTGGCAGGGTGGTGGTAGGGGGTTGGGTGGTTGTTGGGGTCTGGGTGGTAGGGGGGAGGGTGGTCTTGAGGGGGGGAGTGGTGGACATGTTTGCCCTCAGCCTCTGCTGCCGAAGCCTGTGCAACTTCAGCCGCTGCAGCCGCGAGTTCCCAACGCCATTCCCAACACCTCTCCCAACGCCATTCCCAACGCCTCTCCCAACGCCATTCCCAACGCCTCTCCCAACGCCATTCCCAATGCCTCTCCTCACCCCGCTCCCAGGGCTGCTCCCGATGCCTCCCCCGACACCATTCCGGATATCGCTTCCCGCTGGAGCGGCCGGCTTGCCGGCTCCCTGCAGCACGCGAATGGGCCGGTTCCGGTTGATCGCCATGATCTCCCGGATACGACCCCAGTTGGACTTGGTCAGCGTGAAGGTGCATGTGGTGGCGCCCTGGTCATAGCCCACCATGCAGAGCCGCATCTGGGGTGTGAACCCATCTGCCTTGGCGGTCACCCGGTACTCGCCAGGATTCAGCAGCCTCCAGTAGTCCCCCGTAGCCGCTGTTTGCATGAGGAATCATTAAAAGCCAAATTAAATTTGGCAAGCTTTTATATTGAGCCAAGAAAATTAGCCTATGGATGACAGACATGAAGACAGACCTTGATCCCAAAGAATCAATTACATATTCACTCTTGATTAACATATAAACAAATTAAGTAATGTGTCTCAAAACACAAAACAATATTCAGTTAAGAATCATATATACAGCATGTTTTGTCCCCCATTTCTAAATTTGTCTACAGGTTACAGTCTAGGGGTCATATTTATCAAAGTGCATAGATGTCCTAAAAATGTGTGCATGAATCACTGGTAAGCACAAACAAATTGATGTTTATTACCTGTGTGCATGAACAGTCATACAAAGTAAATAAATGTCATGCATTCTAAGTGTGACTGCAGCACCATGTCTCAGTCACCTCTGGGTGGTAAAATGCAAAAAACTGATTAATACCATTCTATGCGTAAAAATGTGAGTACGCATGGTTCACACGCAAAACTGTTCATACGCACGTTGATAAATGAGAGCCCCAGAATCCAACCCTGGATTAATGCAAATAAGATGCAAACAGAACAGACGCTAAGATCACCTGTTTTGATGTCGTGTTTGATCCCCTCCACTGATATGGTAGCATTGGCTATGGGGTTTCCATCCATGTCCCTTACCAGGCCCTTGATGCCACGGTGCACCTGGCAACACATGGAGATGCTTATCTGCTTAGAGGAAAAAATATCTATACAGTAAAGACACTGATGGCTGCATGACATTGAATATTCATGGGCCAGTAAACATCTGTAACATCTGTTTCCTTTAAACAGTGCATTTACAGAACATACAGAGAAAAATAGGTCTACTGTGATAGTTCACAGGAAACAGAGCTGCGAAGCTTTTGGGAAATCCTTATAACAGCAGCGATTTGCGTGAGATTTTTATCAGAATCAGTCAGCAATAACAAGTAGTCAGCCCTGCAGGGATTAACCCCGTGCCATCGATACAGTCTTCCTCACTTGCTCGATGAAGACCAGCAGGGCCTCTCGGTTGTTCTCCCACTCGTGGGCCAGCTCACTTTCATGGGGGAATTTGTCGCAGCCCATGAAGATGGACAGCTCGAAGCAGTTGGTGTGCAGGTAACTGAAGTCGTTCATGCCTGAAAGGTGAAAGGGATTGTTTTCGCCAAGTGCTGTGCAGCGTAGCCCTGCACAGACCAAAGGAAACCCCCTTATGAGGGTTAACCTGCTGTGTTTAATGTGCGGCTATGAGGTATACTGTCAAAGGGTCATATAATATGGGCAAACTCAGTAAGAATATCACAACAGGAAGTTGAAGCGAGGCAATGATTATGAGTGTATTGGGGACATTAAACTTATTTTATGAAGGTTAATGTATATCTTATATTGTGATCTAGTCTAGGAATGTATGTATTTTCCCAAAACACTGTGGCCCATCCATAACCACTTATCCAGTACAGGGTCACACGTACAGCACTAACACCCAACCTCGGAGGTATGGGGCCACAGTGCCGCCTGAACACTGCAACATAACACCATATGTATAAAATGATATGTCAAATGCTTCAGCTAATGAATGTTGTGTAGGGTGCTGGGCTTACAGGTTTGCTTTCCAGCTGCTTTCATCATGTCAAGGTTGCAATGATGCGCTATTCATTTCACTAATTTCTGGTACTTACTGCCCACGGCCGGCTTCCAGCTTGCACGGTTGATGATACCCTGGCCACCGGTGAAATCATCGGCGTGACAGGAGCCGCGGTAGGTCTCCGTCATGGTGAGGTGGCTGAAGGCGTAGGACGTGGCCAACCACCTGAACATGGCGTCATCTGGGGTCTCCTTCAGCTCCTCCGCACGCTGCCAATGTGCCCGGGCCCACGCGTCCTCATTGATCTCCTCCTCTGCCTCCTGGCCCCCCCTGCGCCTCCCCTCTTGACTCCTCGTTGTCACCATCTTGGGAGGGCGCTGCATGTCAAAGGGGTAAGCCACAAGCTTCTCCCCTGCTTGAAGGTTGGCCCCCAGAACAAATGGGTGCTTCTCCATCCAGGAGATGATGGCTCGCGTTTCCATGGCAACCTGAGAAGCACACAGTCACACGTGCATAACATTTATTGACATCTACTACAGTATTCTACAAGCAGTATATTGAAATAAAAAGAGTATTTAAAAAATGACCAATCACTGTAGGTCTATAACTGCAGCTTCCAAAATGATTGGTTGAGAATCATTTAGGCCCATGCTGTCAGCCCCAGATCAGAGCTGCCATTTGCTCCCGCCCTCCTGACCCATACATACCGAGCCATTTTCTGACAGGTAGTTCTCTGGGATGGGGATGTGGTGGTTAGGCACATAACGGGGCACCCAGCCCCTATCTTCCGCCCCCCAGAGGATGCTGTTGAGGTCCGGAAAGTTCACAAAGATGTCATAGCCCTCTTCTGTCCAGTGTCCTAAAGCCCAGTTGCCCATCTCAGAGCCCTGGGCCACAGAAACGATGAAGAGGGTCTCACATAGCTGACACACTTCAGCAGAAACTGAGCTGAAAATGACACTGAGGATGAACGAGCAGCTTCCTGACCATCTCGTAGGCCAGCTCATAGGCGTCGGGGTTGAGCGAGGGCACTAGGTGGATGCGCACTCCTTCCACTAGGCGGCGCACTCGAGGGTTGTCGTCGTTGTACTCCCTGCACAGGAACTGCATCAGAAGCAGAAGCAGCTCGCGACCCAGCACTTCGTTCCCATGAAGCCCGGCCGTGTACCGGAACTCGGGTTCACCTGGCCAAGAGAGATCAGCCTCCCTTCAGAACTGCTTGGGGTCTATAGCCACACCCACTTCACTCAGTATAACAAACATGTAGTTAGTGATTATTTAGAATGGTGACAGCTATGTCAACGTTGTTCTGTAAAGAGAGCTGATCTCCACAAATGCAGGAATCCGGGGTGATGTGTGCAGGTGAGGAGGTCGGCCATGGAAACAAACCCTAACCCTGCAGCACACTACCTGTCTCGTGTTCCCCGGGATTGTCGGAGATCTCCATAGCATACATCTTCAGCCCTTTGGAGCTCTTGCCGATGTTGTAGATCCTGGTGATGTTGGGGCACTCCTCATTTACTACTTTCATTAACTGCAGGGGGGGGGGGCAAAGAGGCAGTGGCGCAATTGCAGGAAATGAAACAGGGGCTGGATGATGTGAGAACTACAGGCAAGATCTATGATAGTAAGCCATTTACAGTCATTAGCAATTAAGCCATTTGGTACAATGATATCTTAGGTATCCTTGTTACTATCCCAGCCAGAACCCTTTCATGGGATCCAAAAGTGGGTCGGTGAGAAGGAAGACTGGTGGTCTTGCCTGGGAGAGTGACCAAGGTTTGGAATGCTCCTATATAAACACCCCTATCTTTACCCAAAGCACATGAATACCATTTCCCTCAATAAAGATGAAGATCCCTGCCCCGTCCGGTGTTACTTGCTTCAGTTCTTGATCATACGGGGGCCATACCTGTCTCATCTCCTTGTAGTTGTGGTGCTTGAATTCCAGGTAGTCTACGGGTGTGACCTCATTCTCACTGAAGAAGTAGCTGTCTGTGGGGAGACAAGGGCAATGGGCCATGTGATCAGGGCCCGAGAAAAGGGTGCCACGCAGACATGAACAGAGTTCTAATTAAGGGACTGAACCAGAATGTCTGCAGATGAGCTGGTGTCTAAAACTCAGACAAGCTTGTTACTCCCAGAATCTTACACACTCAAATATCTGGAGCATTTTGATTGGACACAAGAACCACTTTAAAGGCTTTGTTAGCCAAAATTCTTCACATAAGTCAAATTTGAAGTTGTTTCAATGACAATATTGTCACATCTCAATGAAAAATATGAATCTGTTATTTCAGGAGCATGAATAAATGCATTTTCTCAGAAACTGCTTTTTACAGAGCCATCAGTAAATGGTTTATGTCTTAAATGGTAAGCGAGGTAAATATTTCAGTGTCAACAAGATACAAACTAATCTCAGTTAATATTCACAATTAACACACTAACGATTAACACACAATTAACAATATGTAGTTAGATATAATGATATCTAACTATCAATGTTAAGTTGTTAAAATGAGCAATCAGCAGAGAGTAGATAGTTCAGGTCAAGAAAGTAAAAATCCAGACCAAGATTTTGTTTCAAACAACCAGTTGAGTACTCTGTGACTGTAACTCTTTATACTGAATGGGTTGGTTGAAACAAAATTCAAACGATTTTTACTTTCTGGACCTGACCTATCTACTTTGGATAAATGACCATCATGAATACAAATGTTACCTAGTACAAACATAAATAGATGACTCCATAAAACATCTTTTGGTCAGTTAGATGTGAAAAATAGGAGAAAAATGGGAGAATTCCATTTACAGTGGAAAGCCACAATTGTCATAAAGTGGATATATATGTTTTCCACCGAACAACAACGTGACTTATTTCAATGTTAATTTTGCTTCTGGATATTTTACTATAAGTCTAAACTAGGGTGCCTAAGCGTCACCACAGCGTGATTGGCCGCTTGTGCCACTGTGGGCGGGTCACTGCGGTGTGATTGGCCGCTTGTGCCGGTGAGGACGGGTCACCACGGTGCGATTGGCCGCTTGTGCCCCTGTGGGCGGGTCACCACAGTGTGATTGGCTGCTTGTGCCACTGTGGGCGGGTCACCACTCACTGGACAGCGGGCAGGCCAGCACCTCCAGCCGCATGCAGAGGCTGCCATTCCAGCTCTGTGGCAGGATGCGGATGTAGCGCGCCACCACGGGCTCTGCGAATTGCGCTTGCACCGGTGTATCCTTGTCCACATTCCCAAAGAACAGCTGCGGGAAGGACAAAGACAGCAGGTCTGTCAGCCACGATAGTGCGACAGCCCACGTGATGGAGCTCGGCCTTTTAATACTGTACTTGTTGTTCTTACTTCTGAATCATTGACTGTTCATTGACATTTCAGCTATAACAGGTTGGGGGGGATTAAGTAGTCCACAGTAGAAGGTCTTACTGGCTATGGGGCACCTGCTAAGTCGTAGAGAAGACTCACCCACTCTGCGTAGCCGTCATGGAGCACAGTCCAGTCTCGGCTGTCGTTGCTGAAGGCCACGTGGTAAGAGGTGACAAAGTCTTCGCTAAGACCGAGGGAGAAAAGGCAAACATAGGCCTGATTTCCAGTACCGTCTTTTTCACTGTCTCATGCAGTTTTGGACAGGGATGCAGAGCTGCCAGCTAATGTGTGTCTAAGGGGGGCCCTCCTTACTGGATTTGAGAATCCCTGCCCTGGAGGATGATCCCGCTGAACTGGACCTCTCGGCGGGCATCCACCTCGAACCAGTGGTCCCGTTCCTCTGGGTCGGCACACCAGGCCCCGCCGTACGTGCTGTCTTTGTCATCCAGACCCTGCAGACATTGGACTTTACATAACAAACCCGTGTATCCGTACCATACGATTAGCGGGCGGGATTTTCAGTGGGGGTGGGGTCAGGTGATAAGCCCATCCATTCCCTTCCCCTGTGCTTGATCACCAAATTAGCTTAGTACCAAATTAGCTTATCTCTTTGCCGCAGAACACACAGGCAGACCCAGATGCTCAGTGTCACATACAGCTGCGGCCCTCCCCAACACTGTGTTTATTTCCTGGCTCTTGTACTGAAGCCAATACGATTTTATTTTCATTCCTCTCCACCATCTGGATAAACCCCTCTGAACACATGATGTTCAGTCAAATAATCTTCATAATAATCACTCCTCATTTCTGTGCTAAGCTTTAGTAAATGTACAGGTAATTGTGTTAGACGCCTCTGTGATAATACTGTGCCCGTGTTGTGTGAGATGACCATCACATGGGCAGGCAGTGCCTCCCTCCCGCGATGGGCCCAGTGACTGTCACGGTACATATCGGAGCCAGCAAGGCTGTTGTTGTACGTGGCAGAGACCATAATGCTGTGATTGGGCTGTGGATCAGCCACCCATGGCCTGGGGGGAGAGGAGGGATTAGAGGTGATCTCCCACCTGCATGTTCAGGCGTCCCCTATGAGAGCCGAAGCCATGGTCAGACATGGAGGAGGCCAGCAGCTGGTCACTGTCCACCCGGTGAGACTCCAGCCCCAGTGGCGGGCAGACTGTGGGGGAGGAAGGTGGAACAACACATCACTCTACGTTACATTTCAGCTGGCAAGCAGATGTCAACACATACGCCGAGCCAAAATGGCCGCTCGTCCAAGAAGCCTCACCGCTTAAACGGACCATAAATAAATCCATTGTAAAGGAAATAACGTAAATTTTAGTACTCCTTTGTGTCACGTTGACTAAAACTGTCCAGAACAAGCTATAGAACAAGCTATAGTGAAAAGAGCCGATTTGTGAAGGCAATACTATATTTAATTGAGAAGATGCAACACTGTCCAAAAAGCAAAGGAAAGGGTTTAACGTGTATATGTAAGTGTCCACTAAGTGTCCACTAGACCAAATTTTGCACTGGTTGCTAATGAACATTTTTTGGCACAAGAAAGAACACAGCAAAATATTGGAATCCTTGACAAGGATCCACAGACACACCTTAGAAATGACCTGAAATCATAAGGACATGGAAGATGTCAGCTGTCCTGGGCAGAGGCGGACATTATGGGTCCAGAACGTAAAAATCCTGAACAGTATTTTGTTTCAGCCAACCAGCTGAGTACTATGTGACTGGGATTCTTACTCAAGTAGTAGGTTGAAACAAAATCCCGTTCAGGATTTTTACGTTCTGGACCCATAATGTCCGCCTCTGGTCCTGGGTTATCTTCTTCATGGCTCCATTCTGTGGGGGGAGGGGACACCCCCTACCTCATGGACCAGTGCGCAGTGCTGATGCACAGAGGCCTGTTTAGCTACTCACAGTCAGAATGCTGTTTTTGGGAGAGAATGAATTTGGTGCATCAGCTTAAATTTACACCAACAGAGTCATGTTTTTTCACCCAAAAACGGTATGACCCCGATAGTAGAAGTGACCAGCCGAAGACTCTTCATGCACCTTCAGCGGAGCGGCTTTCTGCGGCTGGCAGCACCAACACAGTCCAAGGCTGTCAAAAGTGAATTTGTGTTTCAAAGCTCCAAAGTGTAGACTTAACAATTTAATTTGGTGCATAAAAGTCAGAAGGGGAGCCAAGCAACACAAAGCCTGTGATTCCACACAGCCTGTGATTCTCACAGCTGACAAGCAGAACGCAGCCTGCGCTTCCCACAGCTAACAAGCAGCGCATAGCCTATGATTCTGCACAGCTAGCAAGCAGCGCACAGCCTGTGATAACCACAGCACACAAGCAGCACACAGCCTGCAATTCCCACAGCTAACAAGCACTGCACAGCCTGCACTTAAGACAGCTAAGTAGCAGTGCACAGCCTGCGGTTCTCACGGCACACAGCAGCGCACAGCCCCCGATTTAAACAGCACACAAAGAGTATGTTATTCTGAGAGGTGGACAAGGGCTTGGCTTAAGATTGAGGCTCAGTGAGCCCCAGACCATACTGTGGGCCTGCGCATGTGTTTTTCGCGTGCACATTAGCTTGCGTGTCTCTCAGAGGGCCCCAGCTTTGCGCCCAGCTCCAGCCCTCACAGGAAAAGCTTGCAGGCACGTGGGCTCTGGCAGGAAGCGCTTCCTCGTCACTGGGCCATCGCACAGGCGGCTCTGTTTCGCATTAAAAGTCAAGTACAAACCCCTGCCCCCCCCCCTCCCCACAGTGGTCTGTGTCACAGTTGTGAGAAATGAGCGGTGAGTTGGTTTGCACTGAGAGAGCCATGTTATACGTTCACAGCATCCGAAATCTCCAGGAATGTTTTACTACACGGAATGCGTCACTGCTTCCTGACATTAAAGTGATCTTTACTGGAGGTAGGTGTGGACACGGTTTGTCACTTAAAGTGGCAAAAGTATCCGAATCCAGTGTCCATTCAGCTGCGTCTGGGCATTATCAATTGGGTTGATTAATTAAAGTTATTATAAATTTTGACGGTTGTATTAGTCTCCTTTTGCATGAAAAATACAGACCTATTCGGAAAGTTAATGACTATATCAGGTGAGCCTATCACGTTTCACTGAGCTGTTTGTGAACCCCATTGCATGCTGGGATACAGAGACTCTGTGCAACTGGCGCTATGCAGGAGCAGGCAGCCCTGCACCACCAGCTGATGCTAGCGAGATCTGTGTGGGGCTGGTGGGGTGCTTGTGCGGGGTGATGCCTCCTTACTCTTCGGCCCTGCATAAACGGGCGGCAGTTTCACATTGGCTTCCTCTTCCTCCTCCAGTTTCTTCCTCTGTTTTTCTGCGGCACAACAAGGGGAGCAATGAGTCATGGCAAGTCAAGTGGGCCTTACTGTCCTGCCAGCCATATACAAGGATACCGAGGTACGGCACATGACTTTCCCAGGACCGCGGTGCAACATGGGCTTGCTGCATGTACACTATTATGGGGTAAAGTGCTGATTAAGTACACGTGTGTAAACATGGGGGCTGGACCTGGACCACGTATAGCGCACGTGACACGATAGGAGGGCACACACACAGTATATACAGTGAATAGGGTGAATAGAATGATGTATGTGGACTAGATATACAATGAAAAAAACCTCTCTCATATCACAACGCAAATGTCCAATTCAGCCATACGGGACATTAAACAGACATTACCCTGCTAGCTCCCTGGCAATTTCCAATTCACATCCATGTAAAAATGGAGCAGGGAGAATTCCAGAGAATTCACTGTAAGTCAGCGGGCGCATTCATGACGTTTCAATCGTGCGACTGGCACAAAAAAATGGAAGAATATAAACATCCATGGGCGAAGAACGAGGGCCATTTACGGGAAGAAGACCCCAACAAACATGGCTAAGTGGAGAGACAAGGTGATTCGGGAGTTTCTATCAGAGGTGCTGTAAACGAAACACTGCAATTTCCGCACTGTACGTTTTGCATCATGCCCTGCCTCCTGCGAGCACTACCCAAGTGCTACCCCTGCCCTAAAACAACTGGAGCATTTCTACTAGGGTGAGAATGCATCTGACGCGGTCAATCTCCAGATGTGTGCCATGTGTGAAAGGGCATCTCCGCAATATCTCTGGACCTGATTCTCCAGACATTATCTGGAGTTCATGTGTGGAAACGGCTTTTTTTTGGTTTCGTTTTCTGGCAGAGATTCAATGCAAACAAAGCTCCAGCTGAGTCCTTTCATTTGGTTACTATAAGACAAATGAGGCATAAATATGGCCGGTAGTCAGCATCTATGAAAATGACACGAAATACTCCAGGGTCATTTCTAGCTATTGAAAAGATCAGGGGCTAAGTCAAGTCTGCCTGGGGCTTGTCTTTTATTTATTTTTTTTTTTGAAGGAAGATTGGCATCAGGGCTAAAACACTAGCATAAATGTAAATATACAGCAGAGGTCCTCACTTCTGATGTTCAAAGTGTGTTAGAAATACCAGTATATCTCTTTGTCTCCTAATAAAACCTTAGCAGGGCCCAAGAAAAACCCCCAGAGTTGCATGGCGGCTTGAACACATCGCACAGTGAACATATCCAGGAGCGATACGAGCATCTGGGCCACATGGAAGGCCTGGGGTCGGGGGGCCACATCATGCCGTCACGGTTCTGTTTGCTAAGCCTCCCCGGCAGGTGTCACACATGTGTGCCCTGTCTGCCTAACTGGAGCTCCAGCATAGAGAGAAACAGCGAGAGGCAGAGTGGAAAGACCATTGCGGGCTTTTCTCCTCTTCCTCACTGAAGACTCGCGATGATTCTTTTTCTGGGCCCATGATGAACGACTCTCAAAACTGCCTTCTCTAAGGAGGCAATACGCAGCACCTGCTGCTGGTTTTATGAACACCCTTCTCCGCTACAGTGGCACGCATGCTTCTTTTTCCCTCCCTAATGCGCCAGGAGCCCTTCGACCGTCTGCATTCCATTCCCGACCTCTGACCTTTTCCGCTGTCTGTACCAGTACAGAAATAATACGTCCTTATTTACAATGTTTTTGCTGTTCTACATCAAAGCCCAAGTATCACTGCCCAGTAATGCTCAAACAGCTTCACTAGAAGCTCTTGGAGCAGCATTATACACAAATTCTTGGAAACTCATGAACTGTACAAATATTTTTGGCACATTTTGTCTGGATCGCTGGCCGATTTGTGAGAAAAACCGTGTACAGCATCCAGCTTGTAAATGATGCCATGACGTGGTGTGAAGCTCATTAACTTCAGCATTTCTGGCCAATTATTCATACCTTTCTCCTCTTTCTCGATTCGCGCCTTCTCTTGTTCCTCCTCAAGCTTCTTCTCTGCTGTGGGCACAGAATTTGTATTGAATCAGGAACGCTTGGTATGCCATAGTGCAGCACTCTCAAAGCAATCAGCACTAATCCAAAACAAGGGGCAGACCCCCTTCCACAAATATTCATTGCCTTTAGGAATGCTGGACAACTGTCTACCCCATTACACCAGGTATAACCGGAAAGTTGTGTTATGGCTATGTTTTCATGGCAACAAGTTTACTACACTTCCATGGTCTTAGAATCTACTGGAACAGCATAGTCATGTATCGCCCACTCTGTAGTGATACGTCCAGCTGCAATGCACTGGGTACATTACACATATGAGAAAAGGGCTGTCATCACACACCATTCAGGCCATATTCGTACTCCTCGTACCATTCAACCTCGACGGGTGGAGGGGAGGTCTCCTCTAATACAGAGAGAAAAACCACAGACAATGCATTAGAGCCCTTTTAAATAAAAAATCGTAAAAGTATTATCTCGTCCCAGGTGCATCACTGTCTTGTGCCCTGTGCAGCCTGGAACAGATTACAGATTCCCTCACGACCCTGACTATAAGACTGATACTACCTTTCAGGGATATGACAGGGATAGCTATGTCCATTATTGTCACCTTGTCTGAAATCTATAGTTATTATCAGACATGGCTCTTGGATTGTTAATGCAGACCTGCAGTGGTGGCCAAACACCTGACAGATCGGAACATATTCACTTTTTTGCCTACAAAACGTGATTTCATTTCATAATGTTCATGAAATATGCAGATGGTTGAGCACAACAAATATCGGATGAAGTGAGACCTACTGTTTTTATCCACTTTTAACTTTAATATTTGCTATGTCCACCTTTTGCAGCAATTACAGCAGCACATCTCTCTGGCATAGTGTCAATATATTTCCTGAGAAGTTCAACACTAATGTTATCCCATGCCTTCTGCAACTCAAGCCAAAGGCTTTCCTTTAAATGTACAACAGATCTGTCCAGTTTATTTTCCAACTCGTCACAAATGTGCTTGATGGGGTTAGGGTCCGGACTTCTCCTTATGAAGGCTCTATTCTATCATTTATAGAGCATAATGATCACTTTGTAGATATTTCATTTGTTTTACGGGTTTTTTAATGGCCAGTTCAACAAAAACAACAGAAATCTTTTAAATATGCCAAGTGTTCTAATAATTTTGGCCACCACTGTACATAATGATAGGTCTCCCATCATTAGAAGCAGGCCTTTCTGTACTCACTAATTCCTGGGCCATTAATTTGTAATTTAGACAGATCCTTCTCTTGCTGAAAAACACCCTTGCGGCTGCCCTTGACAATTCATTCTCTTGGGCTTGAAAGAGGCTAGACCCGTAGTCACTGACTGAGACATTAGCAAACGTTCAATGACAGCTTTATGTGCTGATGTCATCAGACCTCTCACCCAATGCTTACCTGGGATAAATGGGTGCCATTCCTCTGTCGGTGGGACTTCCTTGGCATCGGGGTAGATGTCTGTTTCATCATCTACTGGGGAAGGAATAGGATGTGTATGTGAAGAGGAGAAGTGAGTATCAAAGACCTAGATGTGAAGTTAAGACCTGACCATCTCATCAAGAGAATATAGTTCACTGACAATAAATTCAGTGCAAGCAGACATTAGCTAAGCAGCCTTAAGTGTGGCTGAATGCCACCATCATAGACACACAAAATCCATCAAGCAACACACACACATTCACAAGCGCTAAATAAGGTAAAACTGTATTAAAAAGCTTAGTCATGGTTTCAACTTGCATTTAGGATCCCAGTATCCATCCTCAAATTTATTTAAGCTCTTGGTCACAGTGGTTGGTGGTGTAGGTGCCCCTGTTTTCACAAAGACCAACAAACAACAAAATTCCAGTCATCATGACATGTCACCATGTTTGCTTAAAACCGCACTCCTGTTAGGCCCAAACAAAAAAAAGATAGCTGCCTTATATTTCTTATAATTCTCACCATGTTTAGCCTGCAGAGTCCCCTCCTTACTTGACCCCTTTTGGTCTGTGGTGGTGAATGCTGTAGGGAAAAGCGGTTGGGATCCTGAACCCACAAAAAAAACTCAGGATGATGCTGCCTAAATCTGTGACTGTTTTCAAAAATCAACATAACATCAATTTTCCACAATTTCACTGTGTTGACTCTCACTGACCAAGCAGACATCTGGAAGGGGAACACCAACGTTCACCTTGAATAGTCATCTACAGAGATGAAGACATCGTGCTTAGATGACGCATTCTCTTTGTGAGTTGATGCTAGTAGTTACAAATTTAACTAATTCATCTGGAAAGTTAGAATCTGAAGAATATGTTCTCAGACCATACGTTCTGAAAGGTTGAGGTGAAATCTACATCCCTTTCTAACCGGTGAGCCGTGTAAGATGCCGCTGTGCCTTAGACTATTAACCTTATTCTGAGTACTAAGAAGTCGATCTCAGTAATATCTCACAAGCAGAAGTGATCCTACTTTAGGCCCGGTACGGCACAGCAAAGGTCCAGGGTGGCATATGTACCCTTGCCAGTTGGATGGCTCTTCTGCTCCTTCTCCTCGGGGTTTATCTTCTTGCTTGGCCATTCTTCTGTCTCCTTGGTCTCCTTGTTGGCTTTTGGCTTCTTGGTGGGCCTGGGGGGCTTAGGCTTCTTTGTGGGCCTGGGGGGCTTAGGCTTCTTGGTGGGCCTGGGGGGCTTAGGCTTCTTGGTAGGCCGGGGGCCTTTTGGCTTCTTAGCTTTTGCCTGCCTTTCTTCTTCTTTCTTGGCCTTAGCTGGAAAGATTGGAAGTAAAATAACAGACACATTAATCACTCAGATACTCCTACTTACCTCTCCCCTGTGGGAGTAACAGCTCTGTAGTTTTCTGATTAATAGTTATGGTGCTCTGATTAATATTCAAGTCTTGGGGCATTATGGCGTTAAGGTGTCTGAAAACCCTGGCACCCCTGGGAATAAGACAAAATGTGACTGCCATTAACTGGTGCTCAAGCTCCATAACTGTAACTAATACGAATCTAGTGCCGACTGTGATACTTAGTAGGACACTGATACTGATAGAGAAAGACAATATAATGTTATCAACCTTGCACTCTTACAATGGGATCTTGCATGAGATGAGGTTCTGGGTGTCTGAGGGCCTCACAGGCTGCCAGATCTTTTACTGCACTACTTCACTGGGACTTCATGGGTTCTTCATTCAAATTCACACTTGCTCCAATAAAACCACAAGCTTGGCACGGCTCACTGGGCCCATCCTGTCACTGGGGAGCAGTTTTTCCTGCACTCAAATGATTCTATTGTGTTATTTTGGCGTAACTGGACCTGTACAGAGGGTAGAGGCATGCCCCCAAAGGCCAAGGAGAGGCCCAAGTCTGTCAACCATTAAATCAATTTTCCTTTTCCTTCTGACGTTTTTTTTTTCACCATTCCTCGAACAAGGGAAGCTCTTTAACTGTCAACCTAGTAAATCTGCAAAAAATTTAATGTAGACCCACGATACAAGAAGCATCCAAATGTACCTTTGAAATACAAGCTCAGGTGTTCCAAGAAATACTTGCTTCAGGGTTCCAAACTTTTTTTGGATAGAAAACTACACGGCTGGCACAGATTTCAGACTAAACAGATTACCATTAAAGTTCCTGGCTAGTTGTGATGGGTTATGTTGGGGACATGTTAAAGTCTTGGTTCCAGCCACGCTGGCGACGTATATGTTTGACTATGTGGATGGTCCAGGAAGGGGTGGCAAGCTCATGGGGACGGGTTCCAGCATGGGTCTTGGATAAATAGACATCTAGGGTTTGCCAGACTGTCCTTTCATCTACACAGCAGAAGGTGGCATTAACTGGCGTCGGGAAACTAGGCACCTTCTTCAAATCCTTCCAGTGTAAATAATCCCACATAGTGACTCAGTTTGGCCTGGACTTGTAACACCAGCCTTCACTAAGAGCCTTCTTCTCCATGCACCAAGTCTATATCTTCATAAATCAAACCTGTAAAACTAACACGGTATTCGCATTAATGGAGGTGCGCTCAGTTAGTCATTTTGCAGATCACATGTGGCCCCCGCACCACTTCCTTCAAAGGGAAACTGGATTATTTTTTCCCCCTGTGCTGTCCGGCTTCTGCTGATTCAGCCTTTTTCTTTGCTATCGGTAACTTCTGACGGACAATAAGATTACAGAAAAGCGAGCAAATTAGCGGAACGTTTTCGCATGATGCTAGTTTGATTCTGTCTTATAAGCAGCTTCTTGCTAGTGTGAAGTGATGACACACTGGGCAGTAGGCACTAACTAACAAAACCGCGAAAAAGCATTTCATCAACCATAACAGGGACGATGTGCACCCCCCCCCCCCCAGCCCCATGGAGGTATTCTAAAACATCAATAAACCATTTTAAAACCCACCATAAACAAATGCCGCCCTGTTGTCAGCTCACATACATTTTTCCATCCCAATAAAAACATCCCACTAATGAACCTACTCTGTATAAGAAAAAAAGGCAAAATCGCATGGTGTAATTCCAAAAGGCCCCGTAAATCAAAGGCTTAGCGGATCGTGGGTAGCTGTGGGTGTTTGGGCCCAGTGTGCAGGCAGCCATGGTTTTTTTCCCCTTTGTACAACTTTAACCACATACAGAGAGCGAGAGCAAGACTTCTGCTCATGCCTGGAACCAGCTGGCTTTGTTATTCCCATCCGCAGAGAAACATTATACTTTTCGAGCGCCAGGCACTAGATTAAATTAAACAGTAAATAGAAACAAATGCACAGCTACATTCTATATGTAAACAACCAAAATGGAAATCTGCACAATAATGCTACTGCTATACAACTTGGTGATGAATACAGTGCTTTGGAATGACAGCTAATACATTACTCTTTGTCATGCATTTCTCACAAAGCTTTATTTTCTCTTTTTTTTTTTTTTGCTTTCTTTACCTGCTAGCAATTCTTCGGGTGACTTCTTGACTTTTGGTTTGTTTTTTTCAGCATCTCCATTTGCGACGGGTTCATCCATCAGGACGCCCTCCCTAATCTCAGCCTGCCCCTCCTCCCTCCGCCGATCGGCATGTCTCCCACTTTGCCCCGCCTGGACCACCGAGGGCAAGGTGTCAGCTGGCTCAGTGTATGCAAACACGTAGCCCACGGCCAGCAGGGCGGCGCAAAAGAGCATCATCCCGGTGCCCTTCATCCTAAACATGTCTGCGTTTTTTTTTTTTACCCGATTTTTACTGGTCCTGGAAAAGCTGGGGGGAGACAAACTCTGGCTCCAAAATCCCGATATTTCCTGCAAATGCTGTGGAAAATAAAACAACCAGAACTGGCCAGACGCAAAATGACTCAACAGCAAAATCTGAGAGGTTCAGGTTACCAAGAGATGAGAATCCTTAGAGGGAAGCTGCGTGAGGAACCCTGAGGGCGAGGTGTGGAGAACCGGCACTGAATCAGAGCAAAAGTTATAATCTCCAGCACCCAAATAGATGCAGGTGCAAGGAAACATCCAGAACTGGCCCAAATTAGGCTGGATGGACTTGCTGCAGACTGGGGGAAAAATGCAGAATGTTCTAATCTGAAGCAGCACAGCAGAAAACAAAAATAAAACCTGGATCACATGACGATGGAAGATGGACTCCCAGTGGAGGAGAAGCAGAGGTGCGTTTCCTTGGAGCAGGACCTCAGCACTGCCCTCGTTCCTGTCCCCTCAGCGTCTCCCTTCCAGAGGAAGCCCTCCAGTAATGCTCCCCCCAGTCTGTCATTCTGGGATGTAGTGGGGGCCGGCTTGCGGGTAGGGGGGAACACCTCCCAAGATGTGAAATTCCAGGGGCGGAGACTTGGGAGAGATGTGGGGGGGGGGGGGGG
The DNA here is from genome assembly GCA_026780765.1 of Petrocephalus schoutedeni. Taxonomy (NCBI): domain Eukaryota; kingdom Metazoa; phylum Chordata; class Actinopteri; order Osteoglossiformes; family Mormyridae; genus Petrocephalus; species Petrocephalus schoutedeni. Next base: position 27,516,585 of record JAODKL010000118.1, read on the forward strand.
AAATAGTGAGAGAGAGATAGAGAGAGAGAGAAAGACAGAGAGAGAGAGACTGGACTACATGCGGTGTGTGAACCACATAAGAAAACAGAAAATCATGCGACTGCATACCTTCCATATCAGCATACCCATGGCTGGAGAATGTGGAGCTTCTGAAGGGAAGGGAAGGCAAGGGAAGGGAAGAGAAAAGAAGGGACAGGAAGGGAAGGAAAGGGAAGGGAAGGGAAGAGAAAAGAAGGGACAGGAAGGGAAGGAAAGGGAAAGGAAGGGACAGAAATGGAAGGGAAGAGAAGAGAAGAAGAGAATGGAAGGGAAGAGAGGAGAAGAGAAGGGAAGGGAAGAGAAGAAAATAAGAGAGAAGGGAGGAAAAGAAGAGAGGAGAGATGGACAGAAGAGGCCTGTTTAATGCAGCTACCAGCATAAATGAATGGACTGAATTCAATACAAGCTACAAGCATCCAGGATGGAAAAGCCATTACTTTAATACGAGCCAAGGGGGCCTGTACGTCTGTAAAGTGCATGTTATTGCGAAGCTTTGAAGGATGTTCTTTTGTTTAACTTACCCCCCCCCAGGCCTCTACCCCAGCGCTCACACAAAAACACTCTGCAGACTCACAGCCTGTCCTGACTGGCACACTCCAGAGATGATTCTTGAAGGTGTAATCTTTCAGATGAAGGCCGAATGTCAAGAACAATCACCACCCCCTGCATGCTGCATTTGAGTGGGACTGGATTTTCTAGGTCAGCATTTGAAACTTTTGAGCTTTAAAGGCATTTCTGTGGGAGGATTTGGGGAGACACTGGGATCTCTATTTCAAACAGAATGTGGAATCAGGCAGATACACGTGTGCCAGCGAAGCAGATCACCTCTTATTGGTGAAGAAAAGTATCAACAATACTAATTTGTAGCAGACGGAGGAAGTTCATACCATGTATCTATTATAAAAAAACTTCATCTTGCTATACAATTCCCACTTAACCATGCAAACTAGGAGACAGGGTTTGGCTGGAAATATGGTGCAGTAGTTGCTGGCAAAATTATGGAAAACAATGAATTCAGTGGTGGAAAATGACTGGGAGGTCGAAGGTCAGCTGGCTGCCTAAAGGCATGGTGCATGCTGACTGCTGTGCTGCTCGTATGTTCTTTTGCACTGCATTCCGTTCACTTATTTACACTTATTTATTTAAAAACCCCAGGGGAAAAGAGGACATGCAGACCCCTCCGTCACTGGTCTGTAGTCGGATTCCTCTTAGTGGGGTTTCCACCTCAGAAGCTGCATGTTTACATTTCGGTGAGATCAAGACAGAGGGACTTCCACAGTTGACCGGTGTTGGTCGATGGCTCCGGCTGGTTGGGGGACTTTTATCTTACAAGAGGTCTAGCTAAAATCTCCAAGCACGTCTGAGCAATGACCTCAGAGAAGAAATTTGGCCGTGTGACACGTATATAGAACAGGCTGTGCCGAGCGTGATCTTCTCGATCCCCTGTAAGTGGGGTCTCCCTGTATGACAGGATGTGGGAGGATGGGCTCAGAGAGAGTGCAGAGCTCAGTGCAGAGCAATAATACTCCAGCTTCATAAATGTAGAGTACACTTTACTGGCAGAGCAATACTGCACACTGTACTTTACTCAGCCATATTCCCTAGTTCAGCTATTTCTTTTATATTTCTGTAATATTTACTTGTTTTCACTTTATTCATCCATTTTTTCTGTTTCAGCTGTTCTCTTTATTTCGTATTTATTCCATAAATATGTTTCTCTGCAGTTCCTAGTTATGTTTGCTTTGTTTTGTGAGTGTTTTTTTTGTGCCGTCTAATTCTCTTACGTTACATATTATTGACTGCACAGATTAAGAACTCAGACATTCTGGTGTACAAACAGGAAACAAAAAATCTTGAGTGGTGAAATGGGATAACACTTGAGCCTACAGCTGAAGATACAGGCTGCACCTGTTTCAGAAGTGAACTGCTTACATGATTGTGTCACCTTACAAAGTCTTGGCACGAAGGCTGTCTTAAAAGTCTTTTGAATCTCAGTCAACACTGAAGGTAGCAGTAAATTATCACCAGGTCTGAGTTCTCATGAGAGAGCTATCATCATGCCGGGTGTGTCCACAGCCTTAATCAATGGCTATATCTGCCCATTCATTCCAAAGGAAGTTGCTACCATGCGTTTAGAACCAAGCATGCTCAAGCCACTTATCTGATGTGGATAAGGACACAATTTTGTGCTTAAAACAAATCAAAGACAGAATTGGATTTCATTTCATAACGCCTCTGTGACTGCTGTGATGTATGATTTTTCTGCTGAGATGTGCATGTGTCACTTCTGGCTGCATATATCCACTGATGTCCAGATAATTTGAATGAACATCTCATCTTTTCAGCTCTTCTCAATAATCCGCCTCCAGCACTGTTTTCCTCTGGAAAGGCAGCAACTATGTACCCTAAATCCACTGCAGTATTAGTGAAGCCCCAGAAACATCCTTGAAAGCAGAGTGAAGGAAAGGGTGAGCAAAAGAACATCTTTATCCACACCCAGAGGCCCTTTGACAGTACGACCAATCAGAATCTAGTCCCTAGCACCACAGAAGCGTCATGAGGAGCCAGATGACACACGGGTTCCCCAGACAAATGAAACAAAGAGCAGAGGTTTTATTCTCTCTCCTGGGAGGTGGAGTGGTGGCTCTGAAGTTAGGGCTCTGCACTGGTAACTGGATGGTTGTGGGTTTGAATGCGTGTGAAGAGTGTGGGTTGGTGGCAGGATTGGCACTCCAGAAACTGGGAAGACACTTTGCACTATTGCATTTGAACTAGTGTGTTGCTGCATGGTGGTAGGTATAGCAATGTGCTGTATCAGTGTGTACACTCCTCACTTCTTTGGCGATGCAGGATCCAGGAATGCCATCCGGTCCTCCTCCAAGCTGTTCTTTATGGTACATACTGTCAGCTTTTGGCAAAAGTGCTCTTTGCCGTTTGTTATCAGTCTAAGCCAGCTGAAATGTTATATGCTTGGTGAATGTTTTATGGGGCAAACTTCCTTTTGGGGTGAAAAAATGATGTTTGGTGATTGTCATTACTATTCTGTTCATTCCCAACAAGTCCAATCATAAACATGGACGACAGAATCAATCACATAAGGTCATCACATAACTTTACACAGAGCCAATGGGACGGGAAAGGGGGGGGGGGTACCTGTGCCTGTCACCCAATGAAAACAAAGCAATAGGTCTGAGTTCTGGGGGTGTACATTATGGCATTTTTTATGGTTTTTACAAAGATGCCAGGCTGAAGTAAGCAACTACAGGAAACAATAAGTCTTCGTACATAAAAGACCTACCCGGCTACAATAAAATACTGGCTGACCAAACATTTCCCAGTGGTAGTTTCACTGTGGTTTCAAAAACACATATTTGAGAGAATTTGAACCAGTAGCTGACTCAGTTTGTCTCTGATTATACCATCAATAGAAATGAACAGTACCCAGACTCAGTTATACTCATCTATACTCAGTAATACTCATGTATAAGGCACTGTTTTAGGGGCAGCATTTTAGCTAGTGGCACCCGTCATTTGTAGACAAGCTGGCTAATGCAAGAGTGAAACAGGACAACCATTACTATCCTCTGGCTTTTGAATGGAAGGAATGAGGGGCTAAGGGGTTCAGGCATGTCAGGACGTGTGCCCCAAAGAGCAAGGGCCCCATCCTTTAAAAGTAACTAAGGAAAAGCCTGTAGAATTGTGTATCAGAGAATCTATAATTCAAAAAAGCTCTGATGTTCTCCCCTCTCCAGTTAATTGAATAGTAGCTTTAATAGGTTCTCGCTTTGTTTGGAACATGTTCTTGGTCCAGTACTGCTTGCACTTGGACCTGGGCATTCACTGAAAGCTCCGCATAGCTGCACTAGTGGACTCCTTGACAGTAAGAATGTTAGTAATGCTGCTTCCTTCACTTGCACAGCACTTTGGGCAAAAGCATCTGTGAAGCAAATGTAAATGTGATGTGATATTTGGAGAACTTTGTGGGACAAAGCTAATGGGCTAATGGTCCCCTGCTTCAGCAGGCTACTGATGCTTTTGAAGTCTGGCATCTAACTAAACCAAACTCTTCATTGCTTAAAGCATCTCAATGTCGTCATTCTCTCGCCGTTTCTTTTCTCCTACTCTCTCTCCTTGTTCTCTCATCTTCTCTTCCTTTTTTTCAGAAAACAGGGGATCTAAGGAGTAAAATGGTTCTGACAATGCCCAGCCAGATGCCTTGACAGATGATATATGACTTTTTTTCCCAAGAATTTTCATAAATACCATTTCATCAAGGCAATTTGAATATTTCTGGTTCACACTGGAGAAACGTTGCTCTGTAAATAAGTTGTGAGTCTGTTATAAAAAAAAATGGAGCATAGGACAGGAAAAACAAAACTCTTAAGAGCCGTGTTTAAGAGCCTGATCCGGAGCCAAATTCCACACTGACCAGGAATAATGAGTCACAGGGTCATACTCCAGCACTGCATTCAGTTAAGTCCTGGACACGTGTTGAGCAAATCATGTGGACCCCAATGTCACAGAGAGCCTCCACAGCCGGTCACTCAGCCAGAATGTCACAGATCCCTTTAAAGGCCATTTTACATAATAAGGCCATTTACCGGGAGATGCCTGCAGATAATCTGGGAGTGCAGCCAGCAGGCAGTGTGTTTAAAGAACCAGACCTCTATCCAAAAAGGCTGTCAGATAAACTTCCAACCAACCAGCTGCTATCATGCCAACACTACATCACGGGATCCAGCTGTATACTTGGGTAATAAGTGGAACTCTCAGCTATGTATCCTGATGCTTTCATGTAATGTGGAGTTCAAAGGAACACCGGATGCCCATATAATCACAATACACAGTGATAACATTTTAGGACCCAGAAATTTTTTGAGGTGCTGCACAGCTGTCCAGAGGCAATCTTCTCAGACTCCGCTCATAAAGCCCTGAAGTTAGGTAGCCTCAGGAGAGTGAAATCATTGAAATGGATTCTAGAGCCCTCACGCACAGTGCTAGCTACATGTGATTTGCATATGGGACTATACTAATCTTGCACAGCTGTCATTATGGAAACAAAGACATTCCTTCCTTCCATGCACTTTGAAGTCCTGACACATTTCAGTGTCCTAGTTCAAAGTGACTATTAAAATTGTTCAGGAATACTCTATTGCCACCGATTTTATATTTGCCCGAAAATTTCCTTCAATATGATTTGCAGTCTAGTATTTCTATTTCTATTTCTGTTTCTATTTCTATGCCTGACTGTCCCTCATCATACTGAAACAATTAAAAGTGCCTTAAAGCTCATAGGCATTTTAAAATGTGGGTCATTTCCGCACCGTTACTTTCAGCAAAGAGCACAGAGGTACACACAAAGGTGAATTTGTGAAGTCATCTTAGATTTCATGACAATTAAAAGATGATTACTACAATGTAGACATTTGTTTTTGTTCCCATATGAGCACAAGCATGAAAATGACCTTCAGTATGGTGATGAATCACTGTCTGTTACAGGTTTGGGGGAGAAAGACACAAAGACATCATATTTTGCACCAGAAGGGCCTCAAGCTACCGGTGTGGGGAAGGCATGAAATATGAGTTATGGCTAAAGCTGGAAAAAGGTCTCACAATGACCCAAACCAGCACACACACAAGTCCATGTCACTCAAGCAGAATCTTTACAACAACAAAAAAAAAAAACACTCTCTTTCTTGAATTTGAAGGTTCCAGTTTAGCTGTTCAGGTAAATTTGAAGGAACTTGCTGTGTAAATACAGGCAGAGTTTTCCAGAAGGCCGCGCATGTGAGATGGAGCGATGTATTTCACACCATGTCTGATTGTGGGGAAATGGCCTCACACCCACCCAAAGTGCCAGAGGGATAAGATCGAAAGTAAGAACATTTAAATGACTCACATGGCTCAGAGGCAAACCAGAGCAGGAACTGTTTCTTTTCCATCTGCTTCAGTACTTTTAGGGATTATTTTTGGGAACCAAAATGTATTTTATGGTGTCTATACAGGACACTGCATATAAATTTAGGAAGAATATTTGTTATATTTTGGTGGGGGACAGTCATTTGTCTGCATTGTTCCACATTTTTTTTGCTTGCACTGTTGATTATCGACGCTTTGATAATGAGAATGACTCAGAAATGCTTGCTCGCCTTAATATAGCGTCTACTTCCAGACCAGAGACACAAAGAGCCTCACCAGATGCCCAATTGTTATTCTTTTCTTTCTAAATTCTTCTCATATGTTTTCCGGTGTTTTTTTTCTCCCGCTGATCAATGCCCAGAGTTTTTGCTTCATCTGCTTCATGTGGAGTTTGGGGTCCAGTCAGACTGTCATCCAAAAATAACGGCCAAATCTCAGATGCTGAGAAGAAGGGGCTCCGTCGCCACGTCAAGGGAGAGAGCGAATGGGATTAGAAACAAACATTTCTCACTTATTACCAAGCAAATTCAGTACAGTTCAGCACTTTTCTAAGTCACATTTTCTCATCTAGATCAAAACCAGACGTAGTGTCTTCCCTAGAAAATGATTTTACATACAGCTGTAATAATTTTGCTCATATATTAGTTAATGGTAGATAAACCCTTAGGATATAATTCAGAGCGACCAGGGTTAGCTTGACTTGAAACATCCTGCCTTCATAAAATGTTGACTTTACCACAAGTTTCCTACTGTTCAGCACTTTTATTGTAAACACTAGTCTGTTTCTGGCATTAACCGTCATCAGAAACCCCCTCCATAGCAGTCATAAGAGATTAGATTTCCATCTACGGTATTCTAAAACAATTAGCTCTAACCGGACTCGAAAAGACAATACGGGACAATACCATAATTTGTTCATTTGTCTCCTTTTCATTTTTAGTAATACGCTGCAGGATCTGCTCACAGATCCAATATGTTTAGGATTATCAAGACCCAGAGCAACATCTATGCTGTCCTGGAGATACTGAAGATATTTGAGGCAGATGTCTGACACCCTTCCTGAGCAGCTCTACACCCCCCCCCCCCCCCCCCCCCCCCCCCCCCCCCCCCCCCCCCCTACACACCCC
>JAODKL010000118.1:27523769-27544677 GCA_026780765.1 Petrocephalus schoutedeni
CCCCCCCCCCCCCCCCCCCCCCCAGCCCCCCGTAACCTGCCCTTATGAACGACCAATCGGGACATGCAGCCATTCTCTACCCACACTTTCCCCTTGACTTTGTTAAATGCAAAACACTTCTATTAAGACAAATATCCACGCTTCCATTTAATATACAGCTGACATCTCACCAGTCATAGTTACAGGAAAATCTGGATGTTATGGGATGTTATGCACAGGGTATCAGAGACCCACAGTAATATCAATCCTATAGATAAAATACAGGAAATCGGATGGCTGAATGAATGGATGGATGGTAAATTCTGCATTGCAGCTAAGCAATCAGTAGCAGAATTTGGTAATTTCCCAAATTCTACCTTCATAAATTAAAATATCATCTTAACTGGCTATGAAGGTGATGCTGTACGTGGAACAGACACACATTGTGTAGGATCGTGCAGTCATAGCTTTATGGTTTTGGCTTTTATTCATGCCCTGTGATTTTCTGCAGACTGCCTATTGTCCACCTACAATTTGAATAGTGAACAGTTCTGGTAGACTGGTGTGTCTGAATTGGATGTTTCTGGCTCACGATAACAATGGGAATGGATAAACAATTATTTAAGATGGATAATCACCTTTTCCAATAAAGTAGTCAATATGAAAGGGAACTGCAGTTCTATAGTTTCAGGGCATTTATTTAACAAAATAGTTTCAATAAAAAAAACAGTCACGCAAAAAGAGCTCAATACAAAAATATCTTTTTAAAGTATTACTGTTTTTGAAAAGTTGTTGGCAAAAGTTATATCAGTCATAGTAATAATCAAGTACGAGAGGTAGACCTAGATAAAAAAATTTAAATAACACAGTTATAAGTCATATATTTATATTAACATATTTTACATAAAATCTCATTTACTCAAAAAACATGCTTTGTTTAACAGTTTAGTATCTTACAATAATTTACTTAATTCACATTTTTAATTCTTACGTCACGTCATTTTGAATCGTAGGCAGTCGAATCTCCTGCTTTCTAATTTAGGTTACGGCGAACTGGTAACACAAAACAGTAATTAGTAACATTTTAAAATATATGACGAAGATGATGGCTTAGTACCGGAGGCATCAAAGCCGGGTGCGCGCACATGGGAATGCGGTGGTAATAACGCGTGGGGACGCAGTGTGAACCCGCGGGTTCATTGTGCGGTAGGCCGTAGCAGGGGACAGCCTGGTCTTGGTCTTCAGCCACATTGTCCTTGTGCTCCTTCTTCCACTTGGTGCGCCGATTCTGAAACCAGATCTTCACCTGCGTCTCGGACAGCTGGAGCGCGGTGGCGATGCCGTAGCGCTCGAAGACGGACAGGTAGTGGCTGGCCCGGAAGCTGTGCTCCAGCACACGCAGCTGCTCCAGGGTGAAGGCCGTCCGGATGCGCCTCGTCTTGCACCTCGACTTCTCGGTGTGGCGAAGTTGATCGGTGGTGGATTCAGGAGGACTTCGCCCCTCCGCGACGCCACAGTCAGGAATCTCTATGGTCTCTTCGTGTTTGCCTAAAATTAAATTTAGAATTTTTTACATTTTCTCTCTGTTGCAGATTTCCCCCTTTTCTGTCAAATAACATAGATCCTTTAAATCCACATTTTCCCAAAATAATGGACTGAAAAAAAACACAAAGTCTATAATAAACTATTCTAAAGCATATTATTGGGTGTATTGCCAATAGTTATGAATGAAATCATTGCGCCATAATTAGAAAATGTAACTAAATGTCGACCTCTGGTGGTGAAAATATTATATATATTTTTTATATAATACTATAATATTAATATTATAGTATTATGGCAAAAAATGAAGACCCACTTGTTACGAACACAACCTTTACAGTTTTCTTTGATGACTGCCCATTTTTCCTCAATACATTATCTCCAATAAATTGCATATTTAAAATATATTCTAATCAGAGTGTGTTTGAAAATGATTTAATTAACGCGCCACTTACCAATACTTTTCTGCACCGCGTCGCCTCCTTGAGGAACTGCGCGTCTTCCGTTAAACTTTGTGGGATCCAGAATATCTGCTACGGAAAAAGAAGTTTTTATAACTTCTGGCATTTTGTCTGGCTGCATGGCTGCTTAAGAATTTAAGGGGGGAAAATCGAATAGGACAGGAGCGCTATGATCTGACGCACCTTCATCCACGACAGTGGCAACGCCGGCGTCGCATGGCTCAATTTATACGCCAACAGCACACGACGCTCACACTTACAAAATTAGCATTTTAAAAGCTCTTCAACGACATATGAACCGTGGTGATTACAACACAAAACAGCCATTTCAAACGGTTACCCCATGTTAGGTAATCCATCCCGAAGATGCAAAACCTAGGGTAGATTATGCACTTCAAGTCTGGGGCATCACCCCCCGCCACTTTAAAATGCTAATGTCAGGGGACAATTGGCGATGTAAACGCTCGGTTATTTATTGCAGGGCATCTGGTTAAAATGTGCCCTTTTTCTTTAGAGTCGTGTACTTTTTTGTTGAGAGCCGTGTCATTATTTGCAATTCTGTGATTTTACGCTGGTAGGACACGTGAATGCCGTTTTTCATGTTAATCTCATCGACTCGTTACAACTGACATTGCGGAGAAGAGAAAGTGCTGCTGTTTCAAAGGGGATCTTTATTGATTTAGCTTTAGCTAAACATCACCCAAGCGTTTGACGTAATTGAATGCCCGATTAATGTTATAACGAGAGAATTACGCATCTTTTGACCATCTATTCAGGTTATAGGTGCAATAACCCCTAAGGACAGTTAAAGCAGGATATTAACGTAGTGCATTTTAACTTTTACTGTTGCATTCCTGTAATCCCCAAGAACATTTGAAACTTTAATTATATGCACTTTTTCTTGTTTAGGACTGTGTTTTACATTAAAGCATAAACTATGCAAACCATTAGTTCTGAAGGAATACCAAAGTTAGGGTGATATTCCTTAAGATAAAAATAACTTTCATCAACTTCTGTTCTATTATTTTCCTTTTTGTTCATTTTGCAGGTATGAGCCTCAGAAAGATAAGGCAAGAATGTGAAATGGTGCAAAATTAGCTTTCACTATTTTTAATATTTTCCAGCCATGAAAAACAAACCTTCATTTGCTGTGGGTGCATTGTCATCACTTGTAATAAAGACCTTCCTCAGGACACAATAAAAAGTATTTTTCATGAGTTAACTGATGTTCAGACGATCATTGATCTACATACCACAATACATGCTGTTGTTCTGGGTTTAATTAACTAGGTTTCAATACCCAAGCAGCACACACTGGCAGGCCGATGGCAAATCTGTCAACTGACAGGTCTCCGCAAGACAGCCACAGGGCCATTATTCTGTGGCTGGTCGAGAAAGGTGAAGCCCGCCCTCCAGGACAATTAGCAGATGCTGTGGGTGACACTGACCCCTCCTGACCTGTGGGTCTGTTGCCAGGGGGTGTCACCGGAGTGTGGTGGCTCTGCCAGTGAGGGTCCAGCTGGCTGAAGTGTGCCTGCAGACTCGTGGTTTACTGCCCTCCCGGTGGGGTATATAGAGGGGTATATTGCAGCCTGCTCCCTACTGGGAGGAATAAATTCATTCACAGTGTAGTTGGGGGGGGAGGGGGGAAATAGGACTTAAAACTGCACTTAGACATCCAATGACTGAGGTACCATCATTAAGTCTAAGCAAAAGCACTCCTCTTGGCTCAGAATGCAAATGTTAGCAAGAATCTAGGTAATACATGTTTTTTCAGATGTTTCAAAGCCACATTCATCCTGTTATAGATACAGACTGAGCAAACTTTGGGCAGTGCGGTGATTCATCAATGGGCATGTGCGCACATTATCACTAACTAAAAACGCATCCGACCTCCCAAATCATAGTAACGGTATGTTGCTGAACACAATGTGAAAACCCAGGGTACCCCCATGCCCATCTAAAGTGAGCTAATCTTTCTACCCAGTACTGTAAGTATATAAGACTAGAAATTTTGTTATAAGCAAATTGCTGAGCTCTGTATGCCAAGCAGAGCTATGGTAGACTAACATCCCTTCCAGGGTACTTCTGTCCTTCCTGGGATAGGCTCCATACTAACTGAGACTGTATTAAATAAGCATTTATGGAGGAATGTCTCATAAGATTGATGCTCCCTAATATTTTGTTTTAGCAGGTCCAAATGTGAACATCCAGCCAAGAATAATAATAAATGTAACGTGCCAGCAAATCGTTCTGACCAACGCTAAGCTCTCGTCAAAGACGTGCGGCATGTGAGTACTTCCAGGGGTACAATTTGTCACAGTAAACTGGTTAGGGGGCTGAACACCAGTTCTAAACTGTTTGTGAAAGAATGGGGAGGGGGGTTGTATTTGTGTCAGGCATCTCCTCTTGCCTTTGCAGATGGGCTATGGCACAACAGAGAATAGACAATGCCTCTCCCTGAACAGCACTCCAAGGCACAGTTGAAATTCCACTCAGGGGCAATTGCTTGGCTGGCTATCTGCAAGCAGAATTTAACACCGCTCAATAAAATAGTTTAAGCCGTGTTTTCTTTCATACTGCCTGAAATTGTCAACAGGGGCCTGAATAGCATTCCGACCCGCGATCGTTCCGGTGATGTTTACAGCACTCGTTTTATCACATTATGAGGGTCTTGGATGTAAATACGCGCCTCAGATCTCCTGGGAGGTTAATGGTTCCCCAGCTTAAGGAGATTTTTATTAAAGTACCCCAGAACAGTGCTGAAAGAGAAGGTGGCAAAAAAAAATTCAGGTGAATCAAACATCAATTCATATGCAGGGGCAAATTGCCAAGCAAACACGGAGAAAAACTACTGAGTAACAGGGTCATATTCTGTGCTTTGTTGGGTTTAAACAGGAACTCACGAAAGAAAAGGAGGAACAAAAGAGGCCTTTTGACTGAAATGTGCACCTGTACTTAACTAGTATGACAACAAAACACATTAAATATTGTTTTGAAGTTAATGTGGAAAAGAACAATGTAGCTATTTAAAAAGCATTACCATGAATTGTAATGTCATGAATTACGTGACTCTGACAATAAATCACACAAAAATAAATAAAATCTTTAGGACACATTATAACTTTTGGAGAATTTTGCCTGTTCGAATTTTGCCTGTTTGCCTCTTCATAAAGATCTCTGAAGCTCAGGTAATTCATTTTCACATTGCATCACAGATCATATTGTTTGTGCATAGCCATGTCATGTTTTGTTTTTGCGTACACAGAATTCAGTAAAGAAGAAAAAAGTCTTTGCATCATTAAGTTACCACCATAAATACAAAGTTATCCTAAGGCATAAAATTGTAAGACGTAAATTAAAACATTTAAAAGAAAGTGTCCACTGCGACCCTGTAAACACAATAGAAAGCTGATGGCAATGTGTTAAGCGTAGGTATCACATAGAATATACTGTATTTAAAATAATTAACGTGTTTTTCATGCGGCTTCTGTGGTTCTTAAACCATTTTAGTGGTACTGCCTTTGACTTGACTTAAGGGCAAAAGCGATCTTGCCAGTTGGACTATCCACCCTCCGAGTTGAGCGGAAAATGTTCTGCAGTCCAGAAATATTTCATATTTTATCAACTTTTTTGGCGGGGGGGGGGGGGGGGGGGGGGGGGGTGGGGGGTAGGTATGTAATTTATCATTTGGTTAATGATATATAAGTTATTATATTAAATCCTGTTTTATATTATATGATATATAATACTGTCAAGTATCCCCTGCATTTCCCGTAAATATCACAAAACTAAACAAAAAACATGATTTTGTTTGGTTTTAAAACAGACAAACAAAACATGAATCCTGTATTTTCTTTTTCTCTTTTTCCGTTCTGGTTTTAAAGCAGAACAACAAAAAAGCCTGTTTTTTTTTTACTTTTACTATTTGGATTCGAAACGGAAATTTCAAAGAATGACCGATACTCCGATTGTTCACGGCTTCATCGCGTTCGGTTTCACTCCATTTCCCATGCAGCCGTCGCTGGCCTGTAAGCCGCTTTGACACTAGCCTGATCTCGCGAGATTTGGGTTTCCCGAGATTTTATTTTAGAGCGATAGTTTTTGAAAAATGGCGACCGAAGGAGAAACAAGTGGTGCATCGTTAGAGGCGGCGTCCGGGGAAGGGTACGCTGTTTGACTGCTAATAATGCGGCGAAGGTGTATTCGTATTTCGTTTGAAGATAAGCGAGCCAGTAACAAGTGCACTAGTTATGAAGCTTAGTTGTTACTGCCCTAAGCTTCAATGAATAATGCCTTCAAAGCCCTGTTTTATGGGAAGCTTCTGGCCGGCACAGTTCGGTTTGCTTTTAAAACCGACATGTCGGATCGTGGTGGTTTTTAATTACTAATTTATTTAAGTGTAATGTTCCCTCCGTTGAAATATATTACTGATTACTTTCTTTAGCCCTCTTACTCACCTAGCCGATGAAGAAGCATCGGCGGTAAATGACCTGAGCATCTGATGATCATTTCAGTGGATCCGTGTCACTTTTTTGGTTTTGGAAAACCGATAAATATGTTTAAAACGCATAGTTTGTGTGGTACCAGGTGCAGGTCCGGCATGTTTTACCGGTATCTTTTTGTTGCAGAGACGCTCCGTTTGGAGATCTGGCAACAAACATGGAAACTGAATCGACGAATGGGAAAGAACCGATGGTAAATGAAAAATGCGAGATAAACATGTGAATGAATGATTGTCGCAAATAATAAGTATTTCGGTACTTAGGATTTGCTAGCTTGCAATATTCTTGGCCGGTCCGAGTAACGCCCCTGGACCGCCTGTCACTTGTCTAACTCATGATGATGATAAGACCTTTAAAATGGGATTGTGTGCGTTTCTGTGCCCGCAGTATTAAAATGCAATTACAGAGGCTCCCTTCCCCCTTTTGTCAGGACCCCACGGGAGAGGGATCGGAGGCTGCCGACACGCAGACGGGCTCCGGGGACGAGGAAAACGGCCGTCAGCTGGGCGAGGTGGAGCTGCAGTGCGCCCTTTGCATGAAGTGGTTCACCGCGGACACCTTCGGCATAGACACGGCGTGAGTAGCCCGGCTTGCCATCAAAGGCACCTAGAGAACTGTACCTACTGTATTGCCCAGTACCTATCTCTCAGTGCATGCACTCGTCCTTTTAAATCATTTTGTTCAGTTATTACTTATATCTGGTGATTTTTACTTAATTTCAGTAAAATATTCTTTTGGGATTAATGTCCTTGTTCAGTAATACTACCAGAGGGCTCTTCTAAGCTGACATAGCAGCCAACAGCACGCTTCATGACTCTTGTCATATCGATATCATATCGATTTTATATCGCGCAGCCGCAATAATCACCAGGGCTTCAGATGACTTGCAAAACATTTGGCCGGAAGCCAGCTTTTCAGCACTACACTGATGTTCATCTATGCCCACAATTTCTTAAGCAGATTAGTAGCACGGCTAAAATATTAATGAAATGCGTTTTGTGACACAAAAAGTAAGTAAACTGAATAAATAGGGCATATCTTTGTTTATTAAATTCGGATAATAATACTGTTTTGGTATACTATAGTTGTGGCGGTTAAGAAAGGAAGAGCTCAGCAGTAATGACATCTTTTAAAAGAGGAGATATGGATAAACAAGGTAAAGATACTGGAGTTGTGACAGTACTTTTTGCAGCTTAAAGTCCGACACATTTATTAAACGTAAGGATATGCCGAATTTTTTACTGATTACTAACTTTGGGCGTCCTAAAATGCCTCATTATTATTTTAGCCATACTACTAATCTGCTTAACAAATTGTGGGCATAAATAAATGTCCATGTAATACCGAAAAGTGTGTCCGGCCAAATGTTTAGCCCATATGAAGCCCTGGTGATTACTGTACATGCACGATATAAAATCAATATGATATCACCCAACCCTACTTCCATGCCTGTCTTGGTCTTTATTTTCTTATCTCTGTTGCAGGACCTCCCTCCCTTTCATGACCAACTATGTCTTTCACTGCAATGTGTGTCACCATAGCGGCAACACGTACTTCCTGCGGAAGCAGGCCAGTAAGTATGATGTTACCTGAGCCGTTGGGGATTCTCTGGATGAATGAGTGCTGGTGGAAGCCTGTGGTAGTGGTGGGGTTTGCATGACCAGGTACTACATCGCACCGTTGCTTAGAAACCCCTGGACCAAATGAGCCGTTTGGTTTGACCCCATAGATCTTCGGGAGATGTGCCTCACCGCTTTGGCCAACTTGACATGGCGGTCAAGGACTCAAGATGAACACCCTAAGACCATGTTCTCTAAGGATAAGGTTGGTATTGGGCTCAGTGCCACAAACTGAGGAGACTCTCACCCCAGGATGTTAACGATTTCCTGCTCTTTTGCGCAGGACATCATTCCATTTATCGATAAGTACTGGGAGTGCATGACAACCCGGCAGAGGCCTGGCAAGTTGACGTGGCCCAACAATATCGTGAAGGCAATGGTGAGATCATGTGACCATTGGGAGTTCTGCTTATTGGTTGGTCAGGAGATGGAAGGCAGTTGATTGATTTGAAATCGATAAATAGTTCAGCTTTAATGGTAAATGTGCATATATCACAATGTCGATATGGCTGTTTATAACTCTTCTGTTTTGAAATAACCCTGATTTGATCACTCACTTAGATTTTGTCAGGTAATTGAGTGTATTTTTTCTTGTAAAACAAATGTCAGTGGAAAATTAAATATTCAAGATGCTGTGCTATTTCGTTCACCGTAAATTCTGATGTTGTCATAATTTTATGATTTTTTTTTCCTTTTTATTTTTAGAGCAAAGAACGAGATGTCTTTCTGGTCAAAGAGCACCCAGATCCGGGGAGCAAAGATCCTGAAGAGGACTACCCCAAATTTGGACTGCTGGACCAGGTACTCCCCCTAGGTGTTGTGCAGGATGCTGCAGCCACTTATTTTATTTAGATTAGATTAACTTTATTGATCCCAAATTGGTTTGTGCATGCAGCAGCAATAGGATGGGATTCACCTAAACGACGAGTCTCTGTGGGCTCACCTACACACAGGTTCTACGTTGATTTACCTCTGGTTTTGTACATTTATGTAAATTTATTATTAAAATCCAATAAGAACTGCAAACATGAAATAGATAGGAATGTATTTTAATGAAGGTGGAATGCAGGTGGAACTTTTGAAATGTCACTCTTGGTAATACTGAATGTCTAATAGATTATTATTATTATTATTATTTTATTATTATTATTATAGTGCCAGACTGCAGTTAATTTAACACCCTTTGCTAGGAAGCTTTATAGCAGGAGCTAGTGGTGGAATGCAAGGTCATTGGTGTGCGCCTGGAGGCCATTGCAGATGGCCTTCTCTGAAAGCTGATTGAAAACAAGTATATTTAGGGCAAAATTCAGCCATGTAAGCATTTACTGATAATGTGTTTAGTATTTGTGTGACGGTGCTGGTAATATTATGTATATTCTCCTTTTCTGTCCAGGACCTGGGGAATATTGGCCCTTCTTATGATAGCCAAAAGCAGCCCACCTCCGTCTCCACCGGGGCAGGACTTAATGGTAAGAACATGGCCGGCTTCTGCAGGTGGCAAGCCTCCATTTGGAGTAGTACATACTTGTGTCAAGGTGCTTAGGGTTTTGCTGCAAATGAAGAATCGTTTCATGGGTTAGCAGGCTAGAGGCCATTAGAGCAGTGTTTCCCAAATTGGTCCTTGGGGGGGGGCCGCAGTTGGCCCAGGTTTTTGCTCCCGCCCAGCTCCCTGCCAGACAGTCGACATTTTTTCCTCCCTCTCGATGGGGAGCTGGGTGGGAGCAAAAACATGGACCAACTGTGGTCCCCCAAAGACCGGAATGGGAAATACTTCATTAAAGGCCTAAGTAAGGAACTATATCCTGTAGTATTGCCATTGTTTTAGCTATTGGAATGTGTGAAAGGGCTTCACCGTGATGGACAATGTGATAGCCTGCATTATTTTGCAGCCGTTGGACTGGATAGTAACTCCAGCTTTAACACTTAGCCTCAGCATAAAGCTATCACAAATTTTTAGTGTTACGTCGACTTCAGCGCTTAGCGCGTTTCATTAAACAGTAATTGGGAATTCCTGTGGCTGTGGTGTAGAGGGTGACGTTAAATGACTATGCGTTGTGTTACAGGTGGATCAGCATTTACAGGTGACTATGAGACCTTAGCATCTTGGTGTAATGCTTTGGCTGTTTAATTTAACGGGTCGCTGAATCGACACCGTGCCGCTGCTTGCTTTTTTTCCTAGGCCTGCACCCTCGCACCCTGCTTCCCCCCCCCCAAGCTCTGTTTGCTTTTGTTAATCCATTGGCTTTGTGTTAAACTGCTACTTCTCCCCCCTCATGCACGCGCTCAGTGCGCATCCCTACGCCTCACGCCAGCTTGCGTTTGCTGTGCTTCCTGTGGGGCTTTCTGTGGTTACGATGATGCTGGTTTAAGCCCCTTTGCCTTCTGATTGGCTGCAGAGTTGTCAGTGCTCGCATTTTGCTGTTTGGGGTCGTTTTTGAGGGGGTTGGAAGGGGACCCTGTACCCCTGAAGGGGACTACCTCTACAAATATTTGTCATGTCCGTTGATACTGGTTAATGTCTATTTTTATTTTTTTTTTTGAGTTGTTCACTCTTAAGAAATGTATTCCTAAAAATCTGCCACCGTACAGCCCTGCTAATCTTAAATGCTTATAGCCCTTGAGGCTGTTTTTGGATGAATGTGCATTAACAGTGAGAATGACTGACTGTAACAGCCACAAGGGCCGTCTGCTTTCGTTGGTGTCCCTCAAGGATTGTTACATGGCACTGAGAAACTTTAGCGTGCTGCTAAAGATCTGTGTCTGTCTGGCTGCTGAATGTTTTGGATCCTAAAATCACTCATGACACAAAGGATCAATATTATGAATTGCATTCTTATACAGATATTTCTGTGAGTCATGTATTCTTTGTCACAATTCTGTTACTGTTGACTTAGTCTTAGTTGACTTAGCAAAGCTTTTTTTTATGAGCAGTTTTAAGTTTTTTGTATGTATTCTATTTTTTCCCCTCCCCCCCCCACCCCCATCAAGAGCTTACGGGGGCGGCCAGCAGTTGGGGTAGGCGACTGTGGGGGTATGTGTGTGCGTGTGTAAAAGCACTTGCTGCCGGCTGGCTTTGATCCCCCATGTGGCTGAGTGCTGTGTGTGTGCCGTTGTGTGCTGGGCAGCCTATAGGGCGGCGCTGTATAGTAACACTGTTTCTACGGAAGGTGGGCTGGCACCTGGAGGCACCGGGAAAGGCCGAGGAGCAAAGCGCAAGCAGCAGGAGGGTGGCACAACTGGCACAGCCAAGCGAACTCGCAGGTGGGTAATCCCCCATACACACACACTCCCCTCCCGTTTCACTCTTAACAGAAATTAGAAGCTGTCATATTTAAGCTGTGTAAGTGACCCATACATAAAATCATTATATGGAACCTGAATTTCTCTAGGAAACTCACTGGCATGATGTCATGTCCATCCTGGCTCACCCAGCACCCTGCTCATCATGTGTCCATTAAGGACCAATTTTATTATGGTCCAGTAACATCAAATCCAGGGCCTGCTGGCTCAGCTTGTGGTTTTCATTAAGGCCGTTACACCTCTGTTTTCATCCTGAACAGCCTCCCTAAAGACGCAAATGGCCACCAGTATGCCCGCAACTTAGGGATGCAACAGATCACAAAACCCACAGTTCGGGTCATATCATGGGTTTGAGTCACGGGTTGGAGGGAACTTTTCCTTTTCCTAAAAGGAGCTTTTAACATGCCCTGTGAACATGAGCAGACTGCTGCTTTGTCTATCTTGTCACTGCAGCTCTGCGTCGTACAGAAGTCCATAGAGCCTCATGTCGAGATCAGGGCTTTGCTCTCCTCCCCCCACAGCGACCCCCTGTTTTCGGCTCAGCGCCTGCCGCCCCACGGATACCCCCTAGAGCACCCCTTCAACAAGGACGGCTACCGCTACATCCTGGCAGAGCCCGACCCCCATGCGCCCGACCCTGAGAAGCTGGAGCTGGACTGCTGGGCGGGGAAGCCCATCCCCGGAGACCTGTACCGGGCCTGCTTGTACGAGCGCGTGCTGCTCACGCTGCACGACCGCGGTGAGCCGCCCCCCCGGCTAGCCGCCCCGTTGCTGCTTGTCGGGAGCCCTAAGCCCACCTTCCTTCCCATCTTTGCTGCTCTTTAAGCACGGTCATGCTTATGCTTTAAAAGGCCTCGGTGTCTGGGGCTCTTTCTCTAATCCCCCCCATCTGGTCATTCATACCGTTTTTAGCCCCGCAGCTGAAGATCTCCGACGACCGTCTGACGGTGACGGGGGAGAAGGGTTACTCCATGGTGCGTGCCTCCCATGGCGTTAGGAAGGGCTCCTGGTATTTCGAGGCATCCATAGACGAAATGCCCCCAGACACGGCGGCCCGCCTCGGCTGGTCCCAGCCTTTGGGTGAGCGCTCTCAGCATTAGCTCATTCCTGTCCGGTTGTTTCTAAACACTGTCTGTGGCTCGCTGAATATGGTTGACTCACTTTAAAGTAAGGCCGCCCCCCATGATTCCCGTCCCAGGCAACCTCCAAGCCCCACTGGGCTATGACAAGTTCAGCTACTCATGGCGGAGCAAGAAGGGTAGCCGCTTCCACCAGTCCATCGGGAAGCACTACTCAGCTGGCTATGGTCAAGGAGACATTCTGGGCTTCTACATCGACCTGCCGGACTGCACCGAGACCGCCAAGGCCCTGCCGGACACCTATAAGGATAAGGTGCTGCATTTGCTCCTGCCTTTGGTGTGCTATTCTCGGTCTTGCATTAATAACTCGTCTGAATTGGTTTGAATTGTTGACACACCGCAGTATACAATAGCGAAATGTTGCCCGGAGAGCAGTGCTTGGGGGCAGTTCTCTGCTCAGGGTACCACAGTGCTACTTGTGGGTTGGGGGATTGAAGCAAGCTTCCGATCACAAGTGCACTTCCTTAGTCATTAGGCCATTAGTTGTATCATTAGTATTGTGATATAGCCTAAAAACATGTTTTCTTGCATGATTAACAGTTATAATGCACTATTTTTACTTGAATTCGATCAAGGTATGAGTCTGTTGACGAGTCTGTTTATACCTGTCACATGCTCTGTAATTATTAGCAAAACCGATTTGGTTATAATCCAAAAAACTCTAAACCACCCATCACATTTTAGTATTTTCTACATGTGAATTTTATAATATCATGATAAATATTGATATTGTGAAAATACAGTGATATTATTTTTAATGCATTTTACCCAGCCCTAGACGCCTGACGTGTCTTAATTTGAACTTCATGCTTATGTGGCAAATGGAGTATTGGTGTTTGAGTTTGGTTTTATCCACTCTTGCATGATTAATTAGACTTGGGTCAAAAATTATTCATAGCTATCTCATCGTTGCATTGTTATATTTGGGTGTCTTCGCAGGCATTGATCAAGTTCAAAAGCTACCTGTATTTTGAGGAGAAGGACTACCTGGATAAAGCAGAGAAGAGCCTGAAGCCAGTGACCCCAAGCAAGGTGAAGGTTTTCCCTACCCTGTCAACTGTCAGTTAGAAATGTTGGGGGAGAAAAAAGTGACACGAGTCACAAGACGTTTAAATGTTTTTACACCTTAATTGGCTGTTGACCCCTTATCTGTCGTCCAAGGGCAGCACAGGATAACATGCCCTTGGGTAGAAGTGCTTTGGTGTAGCTAAAATAACATGCAAAGATGTCATGTTTGGAGATATTTTTTCTGCTACTCAACTACTCAAATATATGAGAAATGTGGGGATCCAAAGGGGCTCACTGAAATGATGTTTGAGCATTTTAGGAATTGAAATTGACATTTCTAGTGGTATTGAATAATGAATCATTGCCAGCAGGGACACACACAAATTCTCAAACACACTGAGTTGTGACGTTTGAGTAGCATCCCACAGTGTGAGGGTGCTGATTGGTTCTGCTGAACTGGTGCATTTCTCCTACCTCAGTGTTTCCCAGCCCGGTCCTTGGGGACCCCCAGCCAGTTCACTTTTTTTTATTATCTGGGAGGGACCAAAAACATGGATTGTCTGGCAGGGAGCTGGGAGGGAGCAAAAAATGTAGATTGTGAGGGAGCAAAAAGGTGGATTTTCTGGCAGGGAGCTGGGAGGGAGCAAAAACCTGGACTGCCTGGCAGGGAGCTGGGAGGGAGCAAAAACGTGGACTGCCTTGGGCTCTCCAAGAACCAGGTTGGGAAACACCATCCTATTGGATTCCCTTGTCTTTCCCATACAGATGATATTCTACAAGAATGGCATCAACCAGGGTGTGGCATTTGAAAATCTGTTTGAGGGAATGTACTTTCCTGCCATCTCTCTGTACAAGAATTGCACAGTAAGTAGCTGCATTACCCCGTGTGTGGGACAGTGAATGAGTTTTCCTCTTAAAAGGTCCCAAAGATAATTCTACTAATGTCAAGAACATCCTCGCAGAAACAACAGGCTATTGTTTAAATGTTTGTTTTTGTAATACTCCTGAGTCAATTTAGTCTTTGTCCTTTTTTTAGGTGTCTGTTAACTTTGGGCCTCATTTCAAATACCCTCCCAAGGACATCAAGTACCAACCCGTAAGTATTTCCATGTCTCTCCTGAATCCCATTGACTCTTTCTATGTTTTGTTTCTGCATCTTGTTTGTTTAAATCCTTGCAGATGAGTGACATGGGTTGGGGAGCTGTAATTGAGCATACTCTGGCAGACATCCTGTACCATGTGGAGACTGACGTGGATGGCCGTCGCAGCCCCCCTTGGGAAGGCTGACCCCTCCCCCCACCCCCTACCCCTCCAATGCACCACATCCTCCCTGCCAGACACTCATTCCTGAGGTAGACTTCACTTCATGCCAAGCACTAACCCATAAGCCCAATGTGAACTCCATCTGTCCAAAGGAAGGATCCAACTGGACCAGACAAGATAATGTGGTTACCTGACCCGTTTTACAAGATGACTTTGAATCTTCCTTTTCCCGAGTGTGTTCTGCTGATGTCCATCAATGACCTCTGTCATAATACTCTGGAAACGTGGCCACTGAATTGGATAAATGAAAACTTCATGGGGTAGGGGCTCAGAAGTTTTTCCATGTTTTCATGCTGGAACCACGATGGTCAGAATATTGCCAGGAGTCAGTCCTTCTCTGAAAACGTTTAAAAGTGTTTATGGTACAACCAGAATTGTGGAGTCGCTAAGATATAAGCAGGTGAACTTTGTGTTTTCAAATTCAGAAGGTTTAATTTTGAGAAACATTTTGGAAAGTACAATGTACACATATAGAACAGCCTTCCTAAATGCTAAGGCAAACAGCCTGGTATTCTGGGAAGTTTTCTGACTGCTGACCATCTTCTGAATCACCAAATTCCACTAGTTGGAAGCTGTATGGTTTAGGTCTCCAAATATCTCGTTGTGCCTCTAATTTGAGCTAAACCATCTTGAGTACAATTGACTTAGGCTTTTATCACTTCTTCCTTCCTTCAGCTTGGTGTGTTTTGTTCTATATAGGTTCTCTGCCACAATAGTCTCCCAAGCGTAAAATTTACCAGGGGTGATGTTTTGTTTTATAATGAAACTGGTTTTTAAATAAAATATTTAAAAGTGCACTCCCTGTTGTTTTTGAACTACTTTCATATGAAGTTACTGAGGGAAAAAGTGCAATATTTATTTTTTATTTACTTGACAAGACCCCCTTTATTGTGGGTGACAGGTAGTTCTGATGGTTCACAATAAATACAAGGCATTGCACACAAGTGCAATAATTACAATGAATATACAAAGTACAGATTCAAGATTTATACAGCAATAAAATTCAAGACTGGTACAGCTGTTAAGGAAAAAAAAAGTATCTTGTAATCTGCTGGTCTGGTCTAGACTGCTTCTGATGGGGAAAACGGTCACGAGATTTGCAGTGAGAAGTGCCCTCTAGTGGTCCGGTGTAGCAGTGCAAAGTCGGCAAGTGATCAAATCAGAACATAACAGGACTATATATACTTCAAGTGGATATGTTTTGTTCAAATGCCCTCAGAGCAATGACTCGGATAATCATAATCTTTTAAGAGCTAGTCTCCCTGTCACATGTACAACATCTTTTACTGATATTGTTCTAGGATAAGTAGCAGCAAATGTCTAACAGCATAATGTGATCAGCTCCCCTGTGATGCCTAACTGTGAAGAAGCAGAATACTGTTTTCTAAGTGCTGGAAAGGTCCCTTTGGATGCGAGTCGCCTCCCCTTATCAGTGGTGTGGTTGGTGTAGGTGGGGTAGGACAGGCTGTGCCTGGGAGTGTCAGCAGGCCAGGGCAGCCCCCATAGTGCTGACAGCCATCCGCTGCCTCAGGTGATGGGCGAAGTCCAGCTGGGTCTGGGAAAGCACTTGATTGACAATGGCTTTTGGGATCCAACCCTAAGAAATGAAGGGGGAGACCAGGGACACAGGCAGACTAGCTTTTGACAGTGACTGGTCAAAAGGGTATGTTTGCATAACTAGGTAGAAGTCAAGCTGGAAGCTAACGTCTTCAACATGAACATCGTAGACTTCCACACTAATTTACTGACAAACCCGGTCATCTCAAACGACGGGCGTGTAGGTGGTTGAGTTGAAACCTTCTCACCTTCAAATCTATGCTGAGCAGCCAGGTGAACTTGGTTTTGTTTGGGTCCTCGGCGCTGGGTCGCATGACGATGCATGTCGGTCCATTCTCTGCCCTGTGACGAGGGAGTATACGCACACTGATGCTGAGAAATTGGCCGTTTCTTTAAGTGGTGAGGTCAGGTGAGAGGATAGGACACGGACATCCTATCAGTTCAAATCCATCACTGTTGTTTCAACCATCTTGCATAACTTTAGTAGAAGCTGGAGCTCATCCAGAGAAGTACAAGGCATGAGGCAGGGGACACCTTGGGTGTGATGCCTGTGCATGACAGGGCTCACCTGGAGTACCTGGACAGAATCTACATAAGGACAGGGGGAACGTGCAAACTCAGCTCAGAGAGTTGGGGCAGACTTGAAACCTCCAACCAGAGGTAGATAGCTCTGGTCCAGAAAGTAAACCTGACCTGAACTATCCACCGCCGCCTCCAGCAATGGAAGTGTACGGCCACAGTCTCACCCACTATTTCAATTTACGTTATTATTTTGAGTTTTATTTTACCTAAAAGATGCATGACAACAGAAACCCAGTACTTGTTGGAAAGCGAAGGCAGTGGGCAGGATTATCACGTCATTAGTCAACTCCAGGTTTTAACCAATGGGAAGCATCCTGCATCTACTCCACCTTTCCCTTGCTCGTACACAGTGACCGGCTTTTGGCAGAAAGCCCACCTGACAAAGCCTTTTTGCTCAGGCATCCCCGGATGGCTTGTGGACATTCCCGCCAGGAAGCAGGTAGAGCCGCGACGCTTGGCGCAGCGCACGCTCACAAAGTCCCGGGGTCCGACCACATTGCCAGGCGTCTCTGCCGCCATCTCATGAGTCACTAAGGTGTCCTGACCAATCTTTTGAAGGATCTGCGGAGAGGACAAGCAATAGGAAACTGTTACCTTGCACAGTAGCTAGTTAAAGAAAATGGCGTAATGTTATTCTAAGAGTCCTAAATATTTCACCTAAAGAGACCTAAATGATCTTGGACATTTACATAATTTGGTATATCGGGTTGATGCATCTCTAAGTGGTACACTAACAAATCCTGCCCACAGAAGAACTGAAAATTCAATAGCATAGGTATTCAGTAGACTTTCCGCTATCCTTCCAAACTGAACAGGTGCGGAATAATTGAATTTGTGGAAGGCAGTAATATGACCCTCATACCTTAACTTGTTTCACGTTGGGGTTCCAATCGCCCATTTGCTCCATGTTGCCGACCAGCTCTCCATACAGATCACTGGACTGCTGGTCCAATACCACCTCCAGTTTGAACACCTTGCCAACATCTGGAAGCATCTTGCTCAGTACTCTGTCACCATTCTCCTACAAAATAAAACTTTTAACGAACTATACAAGAATCACGTAAAAACTGTTTTCAAGCCAGAGCACATGGGGCGCAGTGGCAGTCACAGTACAGTATTCCCCGATTACTCGGGGAGGAGTATGCTGGCTACTAACCCCCACAATCTCAGTCTTCCAGCCGTCCTGGTCACTGAGAATCCTAATGGACTTCTGGAGAGCCTCCTCTCCTTGCTTGACATAGGACATCTCCGCTTCACTGTAAGGTACATCCTCAATCCTACTGCCTGCAGAAGATGCCGTGCAAAGTGCACAGGAATTTTATCTGTAGTTTTAGCACCTCCTTGGTAAGGCATGTATAGTTATATAAGATTATCGGGCATACTTACTAAGCAGAGAACTTCTTCTGCGGACCTGATTGATCCAGCGATTGGGACTAGGACCTGCTATTCTCTTCATCTCGTGGGTGAGTGCGACAATCGCCGTTTTCCTTAGTCCTATAAACCAGTATAAATGTCATTCAGAGGAACTGCATTGGTCCCCACAACTCAAGACAATGAAGACACGTTAGAACCAAATAAAACTATATGTTTTGTTTGTGCTTTAAAATATCCATCTCACGTTGAACGTTGAATAACATATTTTATGAGACCTAGTGAACATTACTATTTAGGTTGAGAATGCAGTTTTAAAAATGGCTAAGAGTTACCCCCAAATGTATGTCTTTATTCCATTACGGTTATGATACTTACACCTGGGGTAAGTAATTAGTTTTGCTATCGACGAACATTTAAGAAATGTGAAGGCAAATACTATTCCATCGAGCCATGTAGGCCCACTTCTGCGGAACGTTCCACGTTGTTTCTCAAGTTAAACAATCAACGATGCCCGAAAGCGATTAAAACAGCTGCAATATCCTACTCAACATTTTTACATTTATGACTGATTAAATGATATTAAAAACAAAGCTACGGCTGATGCATGCTCCCTCACCGGTCATATTCCGCACGTGTCCGTAGGAGATCCCTGCGCAAAGCTTGAATGTCGCGGGCAACATAGTAGCAGTTGTAAGTAAGAGTGGACAAGCCCGGCTTCGTCGGATGAGCGAGTTTAGATTCTGCTGGAATAGGAAGATCCAGCCCGTATATACTGTAACCAGAAAGCTGTCAATGTCACCAGACAGATAAAAACAGTGCATCATTCAATAGCAGCCTGGACCCTGACCAAGGATGCCCCGCTTACACAACCAGCCTATCTGATTCTCATAAACAATTTGTCAAGATAACGTCCAGTGCTCATACATGGCGCATGCTGTGACCGAACACGGCACGCCTGCCTGGCATCTCCCCTCAGAGGCAAAGCAACATCTCACTTTACAAATTTTCCCAGGTCGAGTCCTTTGACAGTTATAATGTGCTTATCGCAGGGAGGGTGCTTATAAGAAATGTTGCCGCCAATGATGTTCAGACTGGGTGATTGAGCTCATGACATGTGAGTAACCCCATGAGTAACTCCTCCTGAATGCACCTTTGATTTTAAATGCATTTCTAAACATCTCTGCCATCTTTTGGCAATGCCCCTCTTTGCCAGAGCTTTTTTTGTATTTGGCGTATGCTCAAGGGTTGCAAGGCCGTTCCCCTTGACACGCTGAATAGTTTTGCAGTCGTCTTGACCCATGCACCTGCAATGTAGGGATCGCCTTACACTTTTGGAGGTTCTTTGGAGGTCTGTGAGCCACCGAATGCTGTTATGAAAACTCACATATCAAAGTGTTGGAAAGAGTTGGATCCCTGACCAGCAAATGCAGAACTTTCGATTACGCTAATAAGTGCTTTTCATAATGTTATTTTAATGACAACGTGTACGTATCAGAGGGGTTTACGACATTGTATTTTGCCGGAAGAATTCGGCTTACAGAAAGGAATGTATGCCGTAAATTTTGCACAAGGACTAAACTTATGGCATGATTTATTTCTTTGTCCTTAAACTCTCTCAAAGTCCCTGGCTTGTTAATAGGAAAGTGAGAACCTTTTGCGTCATTCACTTATGTATTCATTCGCCACGTTTCAGCTACTATCAGGCTCCAAGTGCATCTTTGGTGATCTTTTCATTCAGGAATGATTCATTTCGCAGCGTGTCGTATTAATCGCCAGTTACCAAATCACGCTTGGATGCAAGAGCTGTTCATTGCCCACAGGGACATCTGTGTCCCATTGTAGCCTACAACAACGATGAGAGAAACACAAAACGAAAATCGTGGAGGGAACTGTTAGCCCAGTTCTGGACATGCAAGGACGTTGCGATAAATCGGCTACTCATTTTCAGAACGTTCAGATGGTCCGGATTATAGTGATTACTCTGTACAATAAGAGCACGCAGTTTATTCAAAGTTTTAGACGCCCGTGCTGAAGGGTTGCTCTTCGTTCAGGCTGTAGTTAGCATTAAAATAGTTAAATCCTCCTTCATTTTCATTGCAATAATTATTATTGAAGTTATGTTACAAAATCACCCAGTGAGATTGCTTGTCAATTAACTTTTTTTTTTTTTTTTTTTAACTCAGAACAGCTCTTTTAGAACTATAATTTGGGTTTCAGTTTTAATACTATTTAAAATGAATGTTTTACACTGCGGGTTGTTTCTAATGTGGTATATATTTCTTTGTAAACAAATAATCTGATGGAAAGGAATTATTCTCGTTATGAAACCAATAAATCTGCAGTATTTTACTGAATTAAGCCTTTCGGGTAGCATTGTATATGAGCAATAGCCTATATACACATGCACATAGCTATAATAATGTATACATATACACATGGGCATAAATCCCGGGGGGGACGGAGGGGACATGTCCCCCCCCATCCGAGGATTGTCCCCCCCAAATAACCATAATGACGCA
>JAODKL010000118.1:27576828-27619472 GCA_026780765.1 Petrocephalus schoutedeni
AACTATGCAATGGACCCCCCCCCCCCCCCGGACCCTGAATACATCTACCCTCTATGTCCATTAAACCTGCCTGCACAAAAAGGTTTCCAGGCCCTGGTGACATCCTCCTCCAGCTATGGGCATCCCCTCCTGCCCAACCTCCCAGCCAGCACCAATCCAACAGCCCAGCTCTCCCACTCCCAAACTCACACTGCTGCATCTCTTGCTTTCAATTGAGACCCGAATACGCCATACGTCAGCATTCTCAATTCTCTCTTTCAACTTTGGACCAAAATTAAAGGCCTCGAAAAAGAATAAATAAATAAATAAATAAATGATTAAACAGGTGTTACTGGAATGCAAAAAAATGCTAATATATCACATACAAGTCTGTTCATCATTTGATTTCCTGAAGTGTCGTTTTTCAGTTTATATAACTGATAGGGACACATGGAGAGTTCCTTGTTTTTTCTTCGGACTTTTAAGCAGCATAGACATAGCCCATGCAGCCCAGTGAGTCTGAACTTCCCGCACAAAATGATTCCCAGGTTAACCAAGGCTCTCATTACCTCTGCGAGCCCTGCCCTCAGCCTTGACTTTCACAGTTGTGTAGCTATTGTTACTCCTGCTATTTCTGGACTAGTACTTCTGTTGGAGGATATGCAAAAAATTCTCCAAAGATCGCCCAGTAAATGACTGCCCGCTATTATCGTGGGAGACATTTACAAGTTGGTGGTCTTGAAGTCCTGAACAATCTATGTAACTCCCTTTCTATTAGACTACTACTTTAAAACGAACCCCTAAGCCGGTGGATGAGGAATCCTCCACATATGTTTCCATCATCCCCGTTCAGGCTGCCCATCAGGACCTCATTATAATATTGTCCCGCTGTCCCTGGAACGGTTTAGGGTCAAAACCCTCTCATGCGTCACCGTTAAACACTGTGGCCGCTGTGGGCAGATTGCGCCATCCAAAGCACGACACGGAGCGTGTCAGGCACCGTGCGCTTTCTCAGAAGAATAAACCCCTTTCAAGAAACTCATCTTTAGCGGTCGCATTTGCTTTCGGCACATAAACGAGCGAGTATTTCAAGTGCACAATGGCAATTTGTTGCTCTCGGCGTTCATGTCTCGTTAATAGACATTTGAAATGTTTTTTTTTCAGCAACGCACATCTCTTCTCTGCGACCCTTCAGCATATAAACACATTCATACTCGTAGAAATAAACAAGGAAGCCCAAAGTTGCGTATCAGTCTTAAGTCTATGAATATAAATCAGTAATTGAGACAAGGTACACCCAAAAAGCAATGCACTCAATTTCCAAATTAAAAATTCTTTATTACACTCTGATATTGCAATCTGCTATTACAGTCGCGATATTATTACTATGTCATTGCGCCATATGGTTTTAATGAGCTAATGCTTTTGCACGGATGACCTCTATTTCAACAGAAGCGAATGAACCACGCCGGGGGGGGGGGCGCGTACGAGTAATAAGTGCGAATAACTTTGCTTTGCTAGACGCAAAACGGGAAGCTTGTATATTATATCGCATATAAGCATGTCACGACTGACAAACATTGCAATCTATACGCTACCAAAACAGGCCCGTGTGCTGCGATCGATCGGCGACTGTAAGTAACCAGGAGAGGAAGGAGACGCCAAAAGCCGAGTTCATCGCTTTGCGTTGTAGGAATCAAGATCACGGGTTGCTTTCGTTTACGTTTCACACCAGACAGATTCGAATAAAGCTGCACCTATGTGTATATATATATATATGTGTGTGTGTGTGTGTAACGGTTTCATTTCATAAGGGGCTGTTGTACCGTCTTACCTTCTCTTGCCTTCAGCAGTACCGTGTTTGCCACAATGTTCTCCAGCTCCATGAATATTCTGGATGATATAAAGGTGAATCACAAAGAAATAATACAAAAAAAAAATTACGAAAAAGAAAATTAAAGTGATACCTGAGCAGCGTCGTATCCCGGGCTGTTACTCACTGTTCGTCGGTGTAACACCGTTTCGCTTTATCTCTCGTTCTTTCTTAAATGCGGCGCACCAGCGGGCAGGTTATCGGAGAGTCCCCCGTGTTGCGCTTACACTTCACGCCGTCGCTGCCCAGCATTGCTTCGGGGGTAACATTTTCCAGCGAGAAAACACGGCAGCCCTTCGAGCGTGATCCACCGGCGGATGCCATCAGTCTCTGGAGATATCAGCCATTCATGTACACGGGAGCCTTTACATTTTTTTTAAATATAATCACAGATCTGTGGGTTTCTAGAAATGCATCAGGCTGGGTGGATTGTAAAAAAAAAAACCAGCACCACGGAGTTGAGAAGTAAGATCTCGGCTTTCAGACTAGCTATGTGCTCCCCCTCCCGGTGCGCAATCAATGCAGGTTTTTTTTCCCTTAGGAAGGGGGGGGGGGGTCTCGACTATTTTCCAGAGCGGCTTCCCCGAGGATCTAGTGAGTTTACGAAACGCATCAGGCAGGTATTGTTTCATGGAGAATGGACAGGGAGATGGCCCGGCCGTGATCTGTTTTTTTTCCCCTCATATGTTTCTTGGGTATAAGTGGGGGCGTAGCGAGGCGAGGTGGTGAGCTCTTGCCCGCCGCTGTCGGAAGAGGCGTCACCCGTTGGTGGCCCTAACTTACGGACGCAGGGAGAGAAGGAATGTCTAGCTGTCAGGGCCATCTGTTAGGGGCTGAAAGTAGAAACCAAATGATGGAGTAGTGATCATAGGTGTTACCATGGCTGCTGCATTTCAAACATATGTAGATAAAGTTCTATTTTCGAAGTGGAAACAGAACAGGATGTAATGTTTTAAATGTTTAAAAAAAAAGGTGCTGTTATGTTAGGCAAATAGCCATTTTTTTAATCCACAACCATTAAGTGCAATGGTTGTAAGACCACTAGAGAGGAAAAACATGTGCAATTAAATGATAGCAACACAATTTCATATTTAATGAATCATCGGAGGGAAAACCAATTTAATGGAAAATTTTAAAAATTCACATATTGTCTGAGGAACAGGTTATGAAACGGTGCATTTAATTCCGTATAGCAACAAAATATACACTGGATATAAAAAAAAAAGTGTACAAAAAAGCACATCCAGATAAACAAAAGAATAGCTTCAGCAGAAAAGTTAAAGTTTTGGAGTGGTCCAGCTAGAGCCCAGACCGAAATCTGGGGCCTGGCCTGAAGAGGGCTGTGCCCAGGAGATGCCCTCGAAATCTGACGCATTTGGAGTGCTTTTGCAAGGAAGAGTGGCAAATATTGCCCAGTCAAGTTGTGGCATGCTGACAGACCCCTACCCAAAAAGACAACGCTGTAATTTAATCAAAAGGCGCTTCAACAAAGTATTAGTTTAAGGGTGTGCACACTTATGCAACAATCTAACAGCTATGTTTTTCAATTAAATTGTACAGATTATAGGTCACATTAAAGGTGGGAAAAGTTTTTAAATGATTTATCATGGTCCCATCCTTTTACATCACAAAAACCTGGCTTTTTAACAGGGGTGTATATACTTTATATGTGCTATATGGACATTCCCCCAACATCAAGATCTCTCTCTCTCACACACACACTCACACACACACACACACACAAAACATGCTCCATTGGGAAAGGACTTGGTAAACATTTAAAAAATTATGACCTGGGATTCTGACACTCTCCTGCCCAAGTTGCCATTACCAAAGAGTGTATCCTCTAAACCTAGTATATTGTAAGTCCACCCATCTTTAAAACGTTTATCCAGTGCAGGGTCATTGAAGCACAAGGAACAAGACAGGAAACCCCCTCAATGAGGCGGCTGTTCATTTCAGAGTGCGCACACACACACACACACACACGACTATGCAGAGCAGTGGTTCTCGACTGACAGCTTCAAGAACGTGGTCACTGTCATGACCTAAATCTTTTACAAAAAAAGTATTTTTATAAACCATACTCACTGCCCATGGGTCAATTACAACCCACCAGTCGAGAAAGTGATTTAGAAAGTGATCACCCAACTGCATTTTTTAAACTATACAAAGATCTGAAACACCCAGGCCCAAAATTGAAGCAAATCACTTACAGCTACAGTGTTGATAGATCTGTACAGTTAGAAGTGAATTATAAGGAATGCAGTGTTTGGTCAACTTCTGGCAGAAAATCTGCCTTTTCCCCATCGTATTCTGTCATGGAAGCTTACGGTAAATTATAATGACTTGGCTTGCGCCAAATGCCCATTGCAAATAAGATTCTGGCGCCCCCTACCGAAAAAAGGGAGGTAATCGTTATTCGCAAAAGGCGCACAAGATTGAACAGGAATGTTTTCACCAAGTTGCTCAAGGATAATAAACAGGCAGTAACCTTACTGTATGTAACGGTAATGTGGATCTGCTGATTTTGGCACTGAAATTATGCTACCTTGTAAACATTCTATGCATAGTAGCAGTGAGTCCAGCCTGCATTCCCGGCCTCAGCCCAAAGCTGTGGTCATGAATCTTTACACTGAATCTATACCACTGGCTGACAGCATGAATAGTTTAACAGGGAACCAGTTTGAATACTCAAAAATATTTCAAAAACAAATTTTTATTTGAACAAAAAAAAAAACAATGAAACACTGAGTCTCACTGTAGTGACATCAAACGCATTCTAACCTTTACACAGCATAAAACAATTACATGGGAAATTACTGCATCAAAAATAAGGTTGTTCCCTTGTCATATGAGATGTAATAAAACAAATGTTTCTTTTTATATAGTTAAGTCAGAATGCTATTGGATATACAATTCTCATAGTTACTTACTGGTTGAGAAAAAGTTTGTCTTCTATTACTTAATTTGTCTAAAGACAGACATTATCTCTTAAAAGGTTCAAAATCAGGATGACAAAACAATGAGTAGCCATACTCAATCAATACTCAGTACTCATACTCAGTACTCATCCAGGGTGTCTGCCTTGGGGATAAACAGACCCCGCTCCTTCAGTACCTGGAGCTTCACCTTTTCGGCTTCTTGTTTTGTTTGTAGCTGGCATCTCTGGTCCTCCAGGATCTCCTCAATGGACACTGGCTGAAGCACCGTGTCACTTTCCTTCTCCAGGTCCTGAGAAGACAGCACAGGTTCAAGAATGCCCATGTGGGAAGATGGAGCTGGTGACTTTCTAGACCTTCCATAACACACCGTGTGTTTCTTTACAGTCTTTGCATTGGCTGAAACTCAAACTTTATCAGTAATCTTAGTGGAAACAGAGACATTACGTATAAAGTAATAAGTGATTGTCGCACTGGATAATTTGCCATTTTCATATTGGAGGATAGGGGATTTTGTCAGCTCATTTACCACTTAGAAGATGTCTGAAAGTACCAGCCTGAGTGACGGTCTTGAACATCCCATGATATACTTTTTATTCATTATTAAATCTGGTCCGCAGCTCAGGGCTGGGTTGGCAATAGTAATAATTGGCTCTAAATTTCTGCACAGACAGACCCACCACACATACAATAAAATTTGCCAACTGTGGGGGTGGGGGATCTCCCACTCCCAGCAAAATTTTGCCACCCACAATCCCATTGGCCCACCGGAAAAATGCCCAGTATGCCAGATGGCCAGTCCAGGCCTGACACACATCGGTCTTTTGTTTCCTGCAGCAAAACAGATGATGTAACGACATTCCGCTAATCTGCACCAGCAACCCCCAGCTCGGCACAGAGGATATCGGTATCGGCTATTGAACGAAAATATAACCTCTTGGTATTGGTCAAAATTTCTACATCAGCGCACCAGTACTGAAACCTAGTCCTGTAATTAACTGATATTGCAGAAGCACACATACTATTTCCCCGAGCAGGACAACATTTTCCCCTCTGATGATGAATATTCCTCTGGGAATGTCCCCATATCTCTTGCCAACGTGGATGCGTTCCACAGTCTCATGTAGAACTAGATTGGCTACAAAGAAACACAAAGAGCAGGTGCGTCATAGCAATTACACCGCTAATTTTCTCCATCAATTACATTTGTGAACTGGTCTTATTTCAAATCTATCAAAAATTTCTAACCCACTTTTCAAAAAGACACATTAAATTATCTCCAAAAGAGAACATGATGGAAATAAATATGTTTAAAATTCACATTTGTAATAGTCATTTTGGCCTAACCGTTTTCTAGTACAGAGGGTGTCACAAAGTCTACATACATACCAAACTGATCTATGCTTCTAAGGAATCCAATCAATGTTCTTCCATCACGCAGAAGGACGAGGTGTTTTTCTGAAAATGGTAACAAGACAGATCAATGCACTAAACTGACTGTGCAGCGTTCTAAGATGTCAGTAATGCGTTTCATAGACATATGAATGTGCTTCATGCAAAGAGCCTGGTCAGTCTCCACCTTCTGCGCCAATTCCAGACAACTAATGATATTACTTGACGTCTCTGTATTTAGGAAAGTTTCTACATTTCCGAATCACTTAACTAAAGGAATTACCAAGTAGTAATGTACTCTGTAATTCATTCGAGGTCAAACGGTTCTCTCCAGGTTAAATGAAATGGTAAACATGCAGTGGGCACACGGTGTAGTTACCTTGAAAGATAAAATAAATGTTTGTTCAGATTTATGGACAAGAAGCTACTGTTTGTCGTTTTAGCCATGACGCGCTTTCTGTCGGTGCACAAAGTGTTTGGAGATAGGTGTACCGCGGCGTCTCTTGATTACACGGAAATACTTAAAACACCACACGATAAAGCAGAGTAGCAGTAAAAAAAATAAAACATAACGATCAAAGGTTTCAAATTGAGTCGTCCATGGCGTTAATTCAGCAATGTTACAAGACACGCACTGGACTTACTATCAATATCCTCAATGAGGCTCGCAGTCCCAGGCATATAATTCATCTCGTTACCATTGATTTTCGACTAATTTATAATTATATATAAAAACAGATTTCTTCTGTTAGACCATGAATCGTTTCAAATGTGGATGGCAACTAAGGAGAGGGAAACGTTGCCATTCCTTTTAACTCCTTCTGGCCTGCAAGCTAATAATTCTGTTAACTAGTAAGACGCACGCCTTCGTAAGTGAAACGATTAACTGCTAGAACGTTGAGAAAACCACGTTAAGCACTTTTATGGGAGCACCGTAAATATGCTAAACTAATGGGCGAGAAATTACACAACTGCGTGCAACGTTCTGCACGATGAAAATGTAGTTAGGCCTAAAGTTTATTTCTGAAAATGCCAGTTTGTTTTAAATCAATTTGTCATTAACAATCTGTCACATTTATTTGTTTTTTTTATTGAACAAGACAACGCCAGAGGAGTAATATTTTGAAGACCTAAACACTACAAGATGTTTAACTTCTCAAGCGGCGTGAGTTGTGATTCGTTGCTTGTGCCTGATCAGGTGTAGATTTATTCACTGAGTCAATAAAGTAAATTAACAAAATATATTAAGTTATAAAAATAGACTCACGTCATGCAGCTTCATTGTAACTCAAATGTTAACCTATTCAAGAGCACAGATAATGCATTTCAGTCAATAAACTTCTCTTTGGAATATGGGCCTAAGGTTCACTAATGGAGTCTATAAAACACATGTGTATGGCTTGGGGTGATGATGACCGGAGGTCAGCCAAATGCTAATTGTTCTTCACGCAAAGTCAAAAGTCCTGTTGATTCCACTCCTACTGCACATAATCGCTGACAGAAATTTAGGATTTTATACTTAGTTTTCAGTGGGTCACCATTAACCACACCCTTTGCATCCGGGGTAGAAAATGCATGTAATAGTTATTAATATTAGCAATTATGATTATTAACACCAGTACTAGCTGAAGTACCGATAATAGTCGTAGCATAGCATATTATATTTCATTTTAATCAGGTGGGGCTCACAAGAATAGCACACCACTGATGATCCATTAACTGATTTCACGCTGTTAGCCGATTGCGGCGTCAATACGTATGTGTAATCACGTAAAATACACACGAGGTGATAGTAGAATAAATACGGCCACTGGGTCAATAAAGCTACGAAGCTGGGTTAGAGCAGTACTCCTTTTAATGTGATCTTTTAAAAAGTAAGTAATTTCTAGACGTACCTAGAAGTTCAGGCCCCCTTACGTAGTATCACCTTGCCCCCCTCAAATTTTGCATATAATATTACGAATTCAGTGGCCCTTGTCAAGTGCGGGACCCTTAATAATAATAACAATAATAATTAATAAATCATCATCATTAACCCCGGTTCCAGTTTTTACAATATATTTAAATTATGACAGTGTCATCGTATTATGTCGTATTTTGAGATCTTGTAACTAATACTGCGTAGGTGGGTTGTTGTGTTTTGCCAAGGTAATTTATGATAACATAGTTGGGGTGAATTTAAGCTTTGTGGGTTTCTCTTTTGGGTATTTCTGTACGAATGAAGCAAATTAAATTCGGCGGCACATTATTATAACCGGTTAGACGTTTTCTTGTTATTACCGGATTGATTTTATTACGATATAAGGGAATCGATACCCCCCTTCTTGGCCGCTGATTTAAATCGCCCATTCGACATGGAGGCAGAAACATGGCTTCTTCACGGGTGCTGGAATATTCGTCCCAGAAGTGAGGACATCCACGGCTTAAGCATCGCAGGTACCACGGGGAGCAGGGGACCACAGCAGGGATGTATAGTAATGCGTATAAATGGGGAAAATGCCCCTCGATCTGTCGCTGGTGTCGCGATGCTCGAAGCGATGTTTGGTTGGAATGCGTTGGACCGGGTATCATAGCTAGACAGTGAGGATATTAGAAAATGCTGGAGGAAAATTAATTATCTATGTAGCGGATTTAAAACGAGCTGCGGTGTTTTAGTGAATAAAGAATGCGCGCGTGTTCTGTTTAAAAGGCATATTCTGATCAAACTTCATCAAAACTCAATTATTTCTGTAGATTTTAAGACTGGAAATTTTAGCTATGAGGTAGGTACTGTGTACTGTAAAGTTCGTAAGTGTATAGTGCAGTATTTATCCAAATCATTATAAATGCAAAATCTAGTGTTTTTAGCCGGGTGTCTGTGTTTTTTGTTATGTATACGTATGCGATCAACCATTGAAGATTATACAACATTTAAAAATCAAATATTTAATTACAAAAAAACGATTTTATCCGCAGGCTACCTGTGGATACAACGTTTTTCGGTTCTGACTTTGTCGGCGGATCGTCGCAGCTTCCCCCTTTGTGATCAAGATGTAATTCATTGTATTTTTGTCATTATATGCAGCAGTGGACATTTCCCGCTGAAGTGATGGCGTTCATGTCAAGGTTTTCCCGGTCGCGGAGCAGCTCTAGGTCCCCGAGTAGGAAGGACTCAGACGGGGGCTCGTCGGTGCTGACCGTGGCCGAACTCGAGCGGCTCCTTTGCACGGGCAAAACCGCTTGCAATCACGCAGACGAAGTATGGCCGAATATCTACATCGGCGATCAGTAAGGACACCGTTATATCGCATATGTAGTATAATGCGTAGTATCGAATTATAATGTAAATGTAATATAATGTAACATTCACCAACAAATCGTAACAACGTCGTGTTGTTTCATGTTTCCTTGAATATTATTTTGCCAAAAATAATAACTGAATGAAATGCGTTTGGGGGAGAGAGAGAACGTGATCTGTGTAATGGTTGCAGGGACATCGCAGCCGACCGTCGCGAATTGTCCAGGCTGGGCATCACGCACATCCTCAACTGTGCCCACAGCAAGTGGCGGGGAGGGGCTGAGTACTACGAGGGGATGAGCATCACCTACCAGGGCATCGAAGCTCACGACTCTCCCACGTTTGACATGAGTGTTAACTTTTACCCTGCAGCTGAGTTCATACACAAAGCCCTCTGCGGTGGAGGTGTGTGTGCTTCGAGATATTAAAACCGAATTCCTTGCCAGTTCTTGGTTTGTAATGTATTGTGTATTGTGATTAGGGCTGCATAGTGGTTAGCCCTGTTGAGTCTCGGCCTTGGCCCAGTGTGTGGAGTCTGCATGTTCTCCCGTGTCGTTGCGGGGGTTCCTCCGGGTACAATGGTTTCAGTCCAAAAACAAGAATTGGAGTCAGCAGATTCTTCGTAGGTGTGAAGTGTGTGAGTGTGCCCTGCGATGGGTTGGCACCCTTCCAGAATATACTCCCCTGCCACCCTGCATAGGACATGTGGGTGTAGAAGACGGTGTGTGTATGTGTGTGCGCGCGCGCGCGTGTGTGTGTGTGTGTGTGTGTAATTATAGTCAAACTATAAAATATACGAATTATAATAGTGAATATGTACATACAGAGATGGTGGAGAAAATAATGGAAATTGTATGTGAAGTAGGACATCAGTTTGAAGTGTCTAAATTACAAACCACACAGTTCTTTAAAATTAATTTCTTGTAGATTGGTACAATTCCCTAACAGTCTGTTAGCTTCAGACACAGTCAGGGCAGCTAGCTACATAAGTAATTAGTTTATATAGCACCTTTCTAGAACAAATGTCAGAATGTGCTTCACAAAAACACAAATAATCAAACAAAAATATTGAGAAATTAACATAAGACCTGTCTATATAAAACTCTTCAGACCCCATTTAAAAGAGCCCGCACTGCTGACTGATCTAACGTCCATGGGCAGACTCTTCCACAGCCTTGGGGCAGCAACTGCAAAAGCTGTGTGTGCCCTGGTCTTAAACCTGGACTGAGGCATAATACAAAGATGTAGGTCGGTTAGACCTGAGAGTCCCCTTTGCGAAGTATGGCACCAAAAGGTCACAAATATAAGTGGGCGGCTGATTATTGTTAAGAGCTTTATAAGTAAATAAAAGAATCTTAAAATCTGAGATTGACATGCTCCCACACAGATCTATGGTAAATATGGCTGTGGGCTTCTCACGAGCATAACTTGTATGTGAAGTTGACTTTACTGTAATTCTGTTTTC
The DNA here is from genome assembly GCA_026780765.1 of Petrocephalus schoutedeni. Classification (NCBI taxonomy): domain Eukaryota; kingdom Metazoa; phylum Chordata; class Actinopteri; order Osteoglossiformes; family Mormyridae; genus Petrocephalus; species Petrocephalus schoutedeni. Next base: position 27,587,757 of record JAODKL010000118.1, read on the forward strand.
AAGTGTGAAAAGCTCATTAACTGAATTGGACTGAGCAGGTCAGCAACCAGTTTGAGATGATTCTCTGTCTTCGGGCTCTACAGGGAAGATCCTGGTTCACTGTGCTGTAGGCGTCAGCCGCTCTGCTACACTGGTGCTGGCCTACCTGATGATCCGGCAGAACATGACCCTGCTGGAGGCTATCAAGACGGTGAAAGGTCATCGCGGAGTGGTGCCCAACCGTGGCTTCCTGCGGCAGCTCAGCGGGCTGGACAGCATCCTGAGAGCCAGTCGCAAGGTCTAAGATGGTCAGGCGGGGGGGTATATGCCATGGGGGTGGGGCGGGGTGGGGGGAGGCGTGGGCCCCAACATGACAGGGAAGCACCAGCCTTTCGACATTCTTGGCCATCTCAAAGATGCATTATCCCGAATTTGCAGAGGTGCTGCCTGATCAGCCCTTACAAACAAAGTCTGTAGAACTTCTTGCAGTCCAAAGAGCCTTTTACTGAATCCGTCATCCTGTTACACAACAATGAGAGAGAGAGCTTGGGGTTTTATGACACTGGTATTGGACACTTCCCAGCAGGCATGCAAATGTTTCATTTATATTCTTTTGACCTGCGATTTATGTTTATATGTGTCATACTTCTGAATTCATTTCTTGAGAACTATTCTATATAGGCCTTGTTATGCACTCAGACCAATTCAGCAGACTAGAGATGTCAAAAATACCAAAATGTAGTACATAGAGGATAATGAATAGGCTTTCTACTTCATAAACATAAGAACAATACAAGTCTTGACTTGTCTTTTTAAGTACCCAAACCCAGATGGAAAATTCAGCTTATGAAGTTTTCATCTCCCCAGCTAGTTGTTTAGTTTCATTATATGGGGAGTAATTTTAATCATTATGTATTTTGGGAACTCTACTAAGGGTATTCGGGTTAAGTAGTAATGAGTATATTTGTGTTGTCATAAACCTTGGCCTTATATTTCTTTTGGGAGTGTCTTCTATGGGCACACAGATTAATAACTCAATCCAGTCTTATTATTATTATTATTATTATTATTATTTAGCTTGTTTTGAAATCACATGGCCAATGCCTTAATCCAAAGAATACAATTTTACTCATCTGTACAGCTGGGTATTAGTACTACAGTGTAGATCAAAAACTGTTCTCATCAGTATATTAGAAGACTTCTTATGAGACCATAACATGGCACTAGTTCACACACCTAGCAGGTACATTGTCAGATTGTTCTTCTGCGCACGCTGTCAGCAAAGACCCCATGTACACCCAGCATCGTGTGCCTGCTGGTCAGGTGTTACTTATGGTTAATGGTTCCAGTGTCATTTTTTTGAATGAATGGTCTCTCCTGTGGAGTGCGGGATTGAGATGCTGAACAACCAGTGGATTAACAAAAGACATATGTGTAGTAATAAATTTGTTAGGTTGATTTTTTTTTAAAGCTAAGACTGCCAGGAAAACTGAAGACTGTGTTCAATAGAAAAAGCATCTCATTGTAGATTCTGGAGCTTCTTCTCAGTGAACAAGGCATCTTGTCACCAGTTCTCCAAGTATATGTCCAAGAGTCCGCAATGGACCATTTAGATGCACCTTGGAATGGTTCTGCGACTCCAGCAATGAAAGTGTAGGATAGCTGCAGCTCATTTGAGGAGGAAGTTACACCTTGTGATCAGAGTGTATGAATTACCTCAAATACCTTCAGCTGGGTTTCTCAGTGTTTCTCATGTGATTTTGTGTGATTTGTCTTATACCTGATAGGTTTCTCATAGATATCAAGGTAATGTTTTGTAGCATTGAGTGGTTAACTATTGTGTAGCTGACCAACTCCAGTGAGATGTAGCAAACTGTAAATAGATGTGCTGTTGTTGTTGGATAGGTCAGTAGCCTGTGATTGTGCTCTTAGCTTCGTGGAATGTTGACGTGTTAATCTTAGTAGTGTTTCAAGGAGTTCCTCTACTGGTCTGCTGATGGGATCTCACTAAGGAGGCCTATCTAGGGATAAAGAAAGACATTGAAAGAAGGTGTATTTTATAATACTTTGAGGTTGTGTGTCCTGTATTGGGAAGAGGGGTTTGTTTGCTGGACATAAAGAGAAAGGAAATATGTACAACAGATAATATACGATAAATATATGAAGACTAAGGATTCTTACACTATAATAAAAAACTGTCATTACCACTACCCAATCAGATGCAAACTCAGTTGAAATGCTGTCTCCCACAGACCGCATGCCCTGATATTTCAGCTTGATAGTGTGAGGGATGAAAAAGAGCCAGTCTCTGTGGCTGTAATCCCCAACGTGAAGTTGCCACCAAAATGTCACGTTGCATCTCTTGCATCGGGCTTCTGTGGCATTGGCAGGCTGCTGCCACACGAAACTCACACCTGTCGCCCACGTGCTGTGCTTTTCCTGTCAGCTGTATGTGTTGAGCCTGGCATCCGTCCTTGTTTATGTTGCATTAAGGTTCATAAGTACCCAACAGTGCGCGTATCTGCAACAGGTCAGCTTACACATAAGTCCCCTGCACATGAGTGACTCCCATGAGTGACTCAGCCTCTCTTTAAGCCTAAATGTTACTGTAAGCCACTTTTGAAATATATACGGCTTGGCCAGGAGTACAAGCTTCAAACAGTCGAAGGAGATGAAGCCTATGAGCAAGAAAACGGACTTAGTTTGCTTATCTTAACCTAGAAGGAAACTGATTCGCACCTTTTGTTGTCTGTTGAAGATCCCTTGAGCATTAATAGAATGTGGTCACTGCAAATGTGTGGCTGATGTTTCACACGCGTTGCTCTCGAACACTGGTGTCTGCATCAAGCCCATGTGTAAGTGGGAGCTGGGTGACATTCTTCAAGTCAGGTCCTCCAAGGAAGTATAGGGGGAGACTAATAGTATCCACATAGCAAAGTCCTGTTTACTGGTAGGGCTCAAATTTTACATATCTAAGCAATTAACTTAAAATTAACAGCAACAAAAATGAGATTGTTCTGATACCATAATGTCTACTATCTCTTTATATAATTTGAAAACAAATATCATGTTACAAAGTCATTTGAAAGTGTTATACAAGCATTATTTTGTTATCGGATGATTTCTCAGGTCAGTGATATCACAGTGTGCTTTCTGTGAGATTTCAAGAGTGTCCCCTTAAAGTGTCTTCTCAGGATCACTGAGTGACTGCATTTCCAGGTCAATAATTTTTAGTTCATCACCCTTGAGTGAGAATACTTCTGTTTGGGTTCCTCTGTAATGTCACTGCAAGGTTAAATCATGAAATACTTGTTATAGTTTATTTTTATATATTCCAAGTTTGCTGACCAGAAATTAAATCTATCGATGCCTGTTTAATTTTAGACAAGTCATTCTTACCACAATTGACAAAAGCACCTCCTACATTACCTAGGATAATTGCTAGTTCAGTGCAAGTATGACCTGATTCTCCAAAACCTTTAAAATTAAATTTAAAAATATGCATCTTTAAATTTTGAGGAAGGTAATGCTTGTGAGTTTTAGAGTCATCCCATATAGGAAGTGACCAGCTAGAGATCTATGTTTCTATTGCCTGTGTATTAATGTGATTGGTGTTTTATTATTTAGTCAGTTGTATATCAAATAAGTGTCTGCATCATCTTTTCTAATAATTAGCTATCATGTTGTATGTTCACCAGTTTTACACACACACACACACAAACACATATGCAGCTTAGGTGCTATAAGCTGTCCAATGCCAAGGACCCTGCTGAACAGAATTCAGCCTAGACTCTGAAAGACAGAACCAACATACTCTAACATGGGATTCAAATGGGATTTACCTGTATGTAAGATCAGAGGCTTTTTTCCAGGAGCCTCAAGTTTGATCTTCCTGTTATTAATAATTTGTATTGCTTATTCAATGGCCTTATGGGTAACACATTTGTAATACAGTTGCCTTGATGTTACCTTTTTAAGAGATGATTTAAATGTGCTTAGAACTGAACGTGAAAGGTATGTAATTTCAAGGCAGAAACGGGCCCAAAAAATCCCTTTGTGGTTTTTCATCTCTAAAGCAGCTTGACTCCTGTCATTAAGGACGAGTCTTGAAATAATCAGATATGAACCAGCAGAGGGCACTGTGTGCACGACTATGTTTGGAATCTGAATATGGGACATATGGCAAAACTGCAGAAGGACAGTAAAACACGGGATAGCTCAAACTCCTGCCAGAGGCACTGGGAACGGTGGTACTCACTCTGATAACATGCCAAGAATGTAGATCCTTGAGGCAGCTTTCTAGGTCGGGTTTGGAATATATTGATATATTTCAAGCACATTGATCTTAACTCACACCGGTCTCACCAGACTCCAGATGTCAATTAAAAAAAGGCATGCTTTAATATAACAGACACAGAAGATGAAAGTATTTTTGTGGAGTTTTTGTTTAATCTTACAGACATGCAGGTTGTTTTTCACCCTGCAGTGGGCGCTGTTGGTTTCAGAAAATCAACTAATTGTTAAAATGAGATGAGGTGCCGTATAACTACACAAAAAAAGAAGTGAATGGGTTTGCAAGTTAGCTCGACCGGGAAGTGGAGCGTTATGAGGGATTTGGTTTTTGTGTGGTGATGTGGTGTCTTAGAATGCATTTGGTTTCTTTTGCATCTCGCTGGCATAGGATCTTGAGCAATCTGTTTCTACATTAGTACCAACTTGTTTTAAACAAAAAACTTCAGCAGGAATACTTGAATTATTTGTACTGATTATTTTTGTATCACCTGAACATGTGAAAGTATTTGGGGAAAAAAATGTAGGTGATTAAGATGCCTTAAATATATTTAGTATTCTGCCTATTTCTCCACTGAATTCTTACTACTCACAGTGTTGTTGCATTTTTAAATGTTTTCTTTGAAATAATTGTACTGTTCAGAGCTGTGTATTCAAATAAAGCTGTTCCAGGTAGCACCAGTCTTTGTCAGTAGTCACTGTGCCTTGTCCTTGTTTGTTTTTTGCCGAGGTCATCTATGAAATGCTCTGCATTATTTAGCTTCAAATCTTCAAGTAAGTTTGTTCCTGCAATGCTCATGGTGACCACCGATGGCAGACCATGCACCGTGTAGGTGGAGTTAGCATTAGAAAACATGGTCTCCGGTTATTTAGCTTTGTCTCTAGTTCATCTCAGTGTTTACAGATGCTATAATTAAAGACCAGTCATAAGCAGGGCTTCCTGTTTCAGCTGAAGTGTGGCATCCTTATAACATTGGACATTAACTGCAGATAAGGCAATACTGTACTTAATATGCACTTCCTGTGCAGTCTGTGAAGTGCGTGATAGATGCAGTAGATGGCAGTGATGAGCCCAACTGCAGCTGTTTTTCTAATTCGACGGACTCTCATATCCTGGACGTTGTTATAGGCCAGAGTAAACTGCCCACAAAGGTCGAACATTTTTGCTGGTGACAAGATTGCGGTTCCTCCACCAATGAGGGGCCTCACTTAATATATTAATTTGTTCTTCAGTAAATTGCATTTACATTGGCAGCATTCGGTAGATGCCCTTAGCCAGAGCGACTAACAGAAGTGCTTGGGAGTCTCCAGCTGTGAATAAAATTGTGAGGTTGGTCCTGGAGGTGTGGGATAACCATGCTAACCACAGTACCACCACACTACCAGTGTGAATTATGAAAAAAGTTGCTGTCTGAAGTGAGGGTAGGTGGTTGGGGTAATTTGAAAGGGAAAGTTGCATTCTACTTCATGTTCTTCAAACCATAGTCTGTAACCAATGGTCTCAGCAGTACAGTAGAGTGCTTGATATTTGCTGATGTTTTCACACAGCCAGATGAAACCGCCACAGTACCAGGTACTGGCAGGGACATGGTAGCCTCACACCTCCTGGGCTGGGTGTTTGAATCATTTAGCTACTTAGGTTTTCCCCATGGTCCAAAGACACACAGTTAGGTTAACTAGGTTAACTCTGGTTAACTCTGAATTGCCTATTGAGTGTGAACGTGTGTGGATGCCCTCCATGGACTGGCATCCCATCCAGAGTGTACCCCTGTCTTCTGCCCTATCCTGCCTGAGATAAGCCCCCCCCCCCAATTGACATTGACCAGGATAAGAAGTTAGAAGAAGGATGGATTTCAGGGCAGGAAATGAAACTACAACAAACAGCTTTGTGCCTCCCCACAATGTCAACTTCCTCCAGCTGCCAGACTGGTCAGCGGCATCAGCTCTGACCATGGACGCTGGCTGTGGTTACTTATTAAAGCATGGTGTCTTTGCTTTGCTGTGATATCATCCGCGCTGAACTGCTTCATTTGTCTCCTTGAGTGATGTTCGTAAGTCGCTAAATCGACGAATCAAGCTTAGTTTATAAATGAAGCTTGTCCCACAAAAGAACCGTCTGGCAGAGAGGAGAAAAAAGGCACGGTTGAGATTGGCTCTAGTGAATGTCTCTCACTTATTGAGTAGGCGGGTTAAAGTGGCAAGATTGGTTTTTCTTTTTTATTCACAGATATAAAACCTACAGGCAAAGAGGCGTTGTTGCATTGACTTTTCCCACCGATGTCTGGCAAGAGGCTTACGAAGAGCTATCAACGTTTTGTTACAGTGGGGAATCAAAAATGGATGTACGCGGCTTGTTTAGTCGCACGAAGCAAGCGGCGTTCTTATTAAGAAATACATTATCGCTGCTGCGCTAGTAACTTTTTACTCCTTTTCGGATCACACATAACGAAAGGACACCTTATTGGAAAGGTACGGCATGACACCGATTTGACATTACGTGATGTTTTGGGGGTCCCGAAAGCCCCGTGAAGAAGACGCCGTCGCACGCAAATTCATACCCAGGAATAAAGTAACAGCGGAACTTAGGGTATGATTCGCATGCAACAATACGTGTATGTACATATGTGAGTTGTTTAACAGTGAAATCTATTAGCTTAGTCAGATCAACGATAGTAATATGTTTCTATTTAACCATCATGACGTTTTAGGCAGAGTGTATGTTCAATAAGTTGAGCTTTTCAATGACTATCCCGTGTTTCTGTTCAGTTCATTAACAAATTGCTTGATCTTCTAATTTTGCTTCTAATTTAGCCAACTCCGTGTGGCACTGAAAGCCCCTCGCATAAGTTGCGTTTATCAAATCTTTCCTTTCTTTGCACTTAGTTCTATGGTTTTTCTTAACATCACGTTGTCCGTCTTGATGAAGATGAGTTTTTGCGCCGCGACACAGCTAGAAGGATCTGTATTTAGATTTATAATTACTACTTCAGAAACGGTGTGCCTCTGACGCTTGAGGGTTAGGGTGCTGTGTAATTATTTCCCGTAACCTGGATGCCAGATTGACTGGGCAGGAACTTTGAAGCGCCTCTCTCTCTCGTTTCTTTTGTAGCTGTGAAAGCTGTTTGAAGGGCAGACTGAGAAAAATCACCGATCCGGTGCATGTTCAGGTAGTCCAGCTGCTGTACCCCATCGCTTATTTACCCAATGCTTGTCTTCGCCGATGACTCATTGGAAGGTGGATGAAGACAAAAAGGAAACGACGTATAATAACAACCAAAGGCACGAGATCGACGGGCTATCTGTATTTGCGAAACGACATTCGGAGATCGAAATGTGTGGGCACCGTTATTTCTGTAACACCCATGGACTGGAGAAATGCGTAACTGCTGTCAAAACAACCCGAATCATTCACATAATCATAATAAGACATAAATATTTCCATTTAAGCCATCACTTTTGCTGGGAACATGTTTCTAAACATTTTTAGACCATTTCTTGAACTGAAACTTTTATATTGCCCGTTGTTTCCTTACCTGTGATCAGTCACATACATTACTGCAATATAATCCCAAAGTGAATATAATATCGATTCACAGCTAATGTGTAGAGCATGTTTTGGAAGTAATCAACCTTAATTTCACCGGTGCCAGTAAAGCTGATGTCAGAATTTATGTGGTTATACATTTGCTGCCGAGACTATTTCCTGTGGCGCATAGTGCAGACAAGCCTCCACTTGTTTATGCTGGCTTCATCGCGAATAAAATTGATGTTAAATCGCTTAAAGAAAAAGACACGAGTGGATTGACGCCTTATGAGATTAAAACAGCAATCCTAGTGAGTTACTTCAAACATCCCTAAATGGCTGCCTGGGTCATCCACGGCTGATGGTCTCCAGTATATTTGTTTGTTTGTTTGGTTTGGTAGGGAGAGAGGTCTCAACTTAATTAGCAAAAATTACATACTTTATCATTCCATCTGCATTCCTGCCATGTACTTCCAGGGAAATTAAGCAAACAGCCGAGCCGATGATAATGACATAAAACCTCCACAAAGATAGGAGATGTAATTCATTACACCATTGTGCAATCGAAGGAGTAAAATGGTTGTGAAACACTAAGCGTTCTGACCTACATGAACAAAATGTCTCTTGACAGAATCTCTTAATTATAATTGCAAACTTGATATTGCCTGCTGTATAGATCTCAAGATTTGTAATCTGACGAAGTGGTAATATGACCAGAGAAGGTGAGGACCACTTTTAAGGTCATTTGAATGATTAGTATATTCAGGTTTTTGTAGGCCTAATGGTTTTCACAGTCATTACAAGCTGGACCTCTAAGTTTGGATTTGTAACCTCAAACCCAGCAAACATGAGATGTCTGCCAGGCATGGAGATTATGTCTATATTTCAATGGTCGGTCTAGAACCACAACTGTACGTTTTCTTGACTGGCAAATCAGGTTTAGTACTCAGGTTCAGTACAACCCCTCTTGGACATATATATGCAGTTCAGAATTTCAGTGTCTGGCTAGATTTTTTTGGACATCTTTGGACATGTAAGCACCCAATATTTTACATTCAGAAGACATCATACAAAGATTATATAAAATCTTTCATCCTGGCTCCTCAGGGACATCATTTCGGTGTCTGACAAGATGTTCAAAAGATGTGTTTTTGACACATATTTGCTCAGTGGGAATATCGTGACATTTATGAAAGAAACTGTTTTTGGTTTCACTTCTACAAACTCATTGTGCACATTTGGAAACCATTTTTAGGTTTTTACTAATATTAAATACCCTTGAGGACTGGCCAGACACCTGATCCTGGAACATTTAATAAATGCTTCAGAGCAGAATTAGCTATTACTATATCTCTTAAAAATAACACTGCAAAGACTACTAACTCCTTAATTCTGTGCCTCTCACATCTTCAGGCCTGACTAATAAAGCGACTGATTAGTAGGATTCCAACAGGCCTTTGAGGTTCTGATAACAATGGTGCACGGAGGCTGTAGTGACACATATTAATTTCTTAAGTGAAAAGCCATTTGCTTAAGTGTGGATAAACGTGGGACGACCAAGCCACACGTTAGATAGGAGCCAAAAGTCTGCACCCCTATTTCAGGATATAATCCTGAAGATGGCCATGCCAGAGCTGGGTGGTCACTGCCATGGTACTGTTAACAATATTACTTAATCTGAGTTGTTCATGGACACGACTGCAGGAAGAACCAGCATTTAGTAAGGCAGGGGGAGAAAGCTGGGTAACCAGCCACTGCACTTCTGCCGCATGGCTGTGGAAGGGAAGGGAGGCGATGTACCATTGAAATAGAGCTTCACCTTTTTACACGGTGCCAGACTGTCTACAATAACCAGGTAATTAATGGTGGTTAAGAATGTGGACTAAAGGGTCGCTGTGGAAGCTTTATGTTACATTGGAAACCTGGAAAAATTTGGAAAATATGGTGTTAGATATGAATCTGTCTGTATCTGTCCATGGGGAATACTTCAAAATTTGCAAGTACGTAAGGTCTAGTATGGGTAAATTTGTAACTAACACCACTGTCACCAACAACGATAACAAAAGTATAATGTTTTTACTTCTGAGGGTGTGGGCAGACGTACATTGCTGAGTGTAGTTTTTTATTTAAAAAGATTTATTTATTTGGCTGTGCGTATCCAGTCTGACTCTTCAGAGAGTTTAGAACATGGTGTGTTCCGTTAGTCACTTGCAGAATTGCAAAGGAATGGGCAGCTTCTCTGTGGTCTGCTAGCTTGTTTCAGTGCTGAATGATTTTCACCAAAGCTGTGTTAGAAACCACATAAATACCACTGAAAGCTACAATAGTACTCTGCTTCTCAGTAGCAGACATCTTCAGTAAATGCTTAGTCTTTTGTGATTTCTCTGTTGTCTTGTCCAATGGGATTATTAATTGAAGCTAGCAGGGAAATGCAGGATCCCTGCAGAATCTTAGCAGAGACTGTATAGTGTTGTTTGTTTTGTGTTGGGGACCTTTGGCAGCCATGATTAATGCTGGGGGTCTCTGTGTTTAGGCTGGGTGCATGCCCCAAGTGTATTGTGTAGGATAACAAGGCTATTGAGTCTAGGCTCTCTCATCTCTCCCATTCTCTTTGATAATTTCCTTCCATTTGAGAACTTATAAACAGCTAATTAGCCCAGAATTAAATCTAAATAGCACACAGAATTTGTTAAAAGTATATGTTTTTTTTTGGGGGGGGGGGGGGGTTGGAATAGGGTCTTCATGACTTTGGAGAAGTTACTTTACAGTGATTCCTCCAGTACTCCAAATGTGTAAGAATCAATCTAGATTCAGTTGAACATTGTTCTAATTAAATCAGAAATAATAGGAGCCCAAGATGGAGAAGTAGTCCAGACTTCCTGTAAATGCTTCATGCCTTTAGTGGGTAAGAGAAGAGACTTGTTTGTTACACTTAGGTCTCCGCAGAAGCACCCAAGTGGTGACTATGTGCCAGCAGTCTCTGATTTACAGCTTCATAATTTTAGCAAAAGCACACAACACAACAAGGGTTAATGTTAGGGATAGAGTTACACTTCAGGAATTACGGAAAGGAATTATGGTGGCTTGGCTTCGATTGATGGGGTTGTTGGTTTTGGGTTGATCTTTTCTCATCCATATTTGTTGGATTGTTTTGCCAGCGATGGAAGCATTTGACCAGCTTATTGACAGCCTCTTTTTCCATAATGCATGGCAGTGAAAGAATAATGCTTGAGACAAATACCAATGCAATCTGAAACACATCTCTCACCCGTGCTCTTGTGTGTCTCCTTATTGAATGATTTATTTATTGATTTATTTTTGTCTGTCTTACTTCGATATCCAAACTTTATTATGAGTGTCTTCTTGAATGCGCTTGGACCAGGGTTTTTTCAGCAAACACAAGCTTGCTTCAAATATGCCGTTGTCACTTAAAACTAAGTGAGGGCATTTTGCCATCGGCAGTGTTTGTAGGATCATTAAAACCCTTTAATTTTATTGAGGATGACAACACTAAGCGCTATTACAAATCTTAGGATAATGGCATTAATCACCTTTGCTAATTGCAGGTGTTTACAGTATTAGTGTATTAGTAATGACCAACACGTTTGTAAACAAGTATGCTGGAAGACATGAATACGACCTGGAACTATATGAATATGCTTCGTATTTGGGTATATATTGTAGGCAAAGGGAAGCTGGATCCGAATGACCCTAAATTTGAATGTGTTTCTAGGGCTGCATTTTCCAAAAGCCAAGCTGAATGTCCTTGCGTCAGAACAATTCGGTTCGATAGCATGACACATTTTCTCCCCAGGACACAGTAGCGTTTCCATTTGTTCTCTTAAACAAATTCAATATGCACAAACTCAGGGGTGTGGTCATACAAAGTGCAATGAGTGGGGTGTTTATGGCCATGCATGCGTTTTGTCTTGTGAATCACATTTCTGTTAATTAAAACCACAAATATGCATTCATTCATGCAGCAATAGGATGCTTAAAGCCTTTCCCAGAACGGGCAATATCTTTTTCTTTTTTTTTTTGCCTGGTTATTGTTCTCTAGCCATCCTGACCCTGTTCCTGTGCCAAGACTATGCAAATATCCCATAAAACACACGATGCAACATCCACAGAAATAATGTTTCTCCTTATCAAATGGGCACATCCAAAAGCATCACAAACAGTAATACTATTATTACATTAATTTCATTATTACATGAATTTTAATAACTTGATTCTCATGAGAGACTTCCAGATGTATTATACAGGGGTGCCGTTGAAGATTTTGGGCCCCATGAAAGTGTATTATATTGGGCCCCCAACCCAGACCAAGCAGTTCCAGTATTTTTAGGGCCGTAGTAACGAGGGCCCTTTGCATCGTCCTAACTTTACTCCCCTTTATGGCACCGCTGGTATTGTATACATATATACACATATATAGACATGCACACCCCTATATTTATATGACATTTGGGGAACATTGTCCTTCAGTCTAGTCATTGAGTGCAATCCTCCACATTTATCGTTGTCCTATCACTTGCTGGACTCGGTGTGGAGGAGAATATATTTCATGTCTAGGAAATGTATTTTTAGGGGAGAGGGGCAGCTAGGCTGAGTTATGGGCCAGCCTTTTCTGTACTGATGTGTACGTGTGTCTGTCCATGTGTGCGTGACTTCCAGCTATGAGCCAAGAAGGAGCAGCCTGGCCTGTCTACAGCTGCTTGTTCATGGTTTTAGTCACCCAGCCTAACCAACTAAAGCCAAATGCCTGACGCATTCAAGTTGACAAGTGAAGTTACTTGTCTGCCTGGTCCATCAAAAGAACGACAGATCAGCCTGGACTTTCACAAGGCACCACAATTTCAATAGAGACATATTTCACAATAAAGTGCTAATGTTTTTTTTTTTTTTTTAAATATATGTTTTTTTAATGTATGTTTGAAAGTGATGGCCATAGTAGCCTTTAAAAACGAAATAGACATAACAGTTTGCAGATGAATAGATGTTTTCAGGAAATAAGATGGGACTTGTCCGTTACAGAGACAGTAAATTTCCACCCTTCCACCCTGCCGATCAGACTGCCCGGCCACCCACCAGGGGCTGATTATCGACTTCCTGTCAGAATGATTTTGTGAGGGGAATGTCATCATGCTTTGCTGAATTTGACCTTAGAAAGGGCAGGCTGACCAACAGTCTTCATAAAACATATCATGTCTTGTGTACAAAAAAAAAAAAAAACACCTGGGCCTTCCCTAAATCTGACGCAGTTCACACATAAAATGTATCTTAAATGGATTGTTCTTTTAAAAGTCATTCTTTTTTAAGCTTTGCCCCCCGTGAAAGTCTTTGAATCTATAGAACTCGAATCAGTACCAGTCAAACCCCATGTGGTGCCCTAGGCATGCTTCATGAAGATGATGCACCAGGCAGCTGTTTATGTCACCTAATGGGTTAACTAACATTGACCCTAATTTTCCCCTTTGCTATCTGCCAAATGCTCTATTTACACTTTCAAGCTGTGAGCCCTATTCCTGACTATGGGGGACGTTAGCTTGGCCTACCAAGCAGTTCTTTAGGAAGCACTAAAAATTATCAATGGATGATCCATCTGTGAGTTCACATGTGGCCCACGTTTATCTTCCCCATGTAGGGATTCCCGGGCCAGGGAGTGTCTGCACCATGCAGCCGATTAACTTCCCAGACATCCCCCTGGACATCTACATGGTCATCTTTGGGACAGGCATCTTCGTCTTCATCCTGAGCCTCATCTTCTGCTGCTACTTCATAGGGTAATGGCTGACCTGGGGCGGAGTGACAGCGGGCCTGTCTGAATACGCTAGTTAACAAATGCATATATTTCTAATTAAAGAGCACAGGTTCAGAGCCAAGCTCATCAGAAAGTTAACTCAACCTCAGGACGCCTACATATATCTTGTTTAACAAAATTTAATCACATCCAGTGCAGGAAAAATTTATTTTTGGAAAGAACATCACCTTCTAAAAGCACAAAGTGTCGCTCTAAATTGTGCATGAAGAGAAACCATCAATACTCACCATATCCATTGCTGTCTAAATGGTCTGTATTTAAAAAAAAAAATGAACCAGCTCCCCTCCTTTGGTTCCTAAACCTTGCTGGAAAAAAGTAAACGATCTTACAGGAAATTTGTATGACAGAGAAATTTACTGACTGTTCTACAACCTACAACCTAAAAAATGTGAAGGGATTCCTAAATTATTACTTTTCTCATAAATGCCACTTTACGGGCATATTCTACCACATGGGGTACAACCAGAGCTATCTGGGGACTTAAATATTATTCTACAATATTAATTTACTCATACCAAATCTGTGGGGGGGGGGGGGGGTAAGATCAGTCTCTCTTCTTCAATGAACGCCCATAACGTAACCATGCATATATAAAGGCAAATCTTCCTTCAGACCATCTTAACTCAGTTTCCCTTTGTCAGTCTAGATTAAAGGGGAGGTTCACTTGGAGTCTGTTTAATATCTTTAAGGGTTTAATGGAAATGTTATATCTTTGCTTTCGCTTGTGCTGTGCTCGTCCTGCTCCCAGGAGGGTCTATTGCCCTTTTCTCAGCCTAGGAATTCTTGACTTTGTTTCAGTTTTACCACCATCACTCTAAAGGCGTGTGTGTGCACGCGCACACACACACACACAGTATTCATATCGTTTTGGGGACTCTCCATTCATTTCTATGAGCATTTCCCTAATCCTAGCTATGAGAATTTTAACCCCTACCCAACCCTAACGTTAACCATTAGTAACCAAAAAAAATACAAGACTTTAGGCATTTTTAGCTGTTTGATTGCATTCACAGATTTTTATAATATTGAAGTTATCCTTGTGGGGAGGGAGGGTGAAAAAAATGTCACCACAATGTCAAAATGACAGGATTTTGTCACATTGTGGGGACATTTTGCAAGCAGGTTCCCTTAACAAACAGGGTAACACTCTGGGTAAGGGCAGCAGTTACCTGCATTGCCCTTTATTGGCTGGGGTAGCATTCTCTGCCCTCTGGCTCAGGCTGAATGGGCCCGCTTAGGTCACATGCATCTTCATACTCCTGAACATCTGGTAAAGGTGTATGAGGTGCATGTATGGAGGGGGTGTGCTCCCATCTGCTTCACGGGCAGCTCTCCCCAACAATGAGCCTGGGATACCATTGTGTGAGGACAGGAATCACAGCTGAAACAGGAAATGTGACAGCAGGAACCCAAACCCCCAAAATCGCAGCGACAGACGTCATTGGACAGCTTGGGGCCGGGATCAGTGTCCTGTAACTGCCACAGTGTCATAAGACTACACTTTATTCATCTAGCAGTTGTCTGATGAAAAAGCTTTCATGGAACAAAAGGCGGTCATGTGTCATTCATTTTTAGATCACTGAAAGTTCAGTGCCGGCTTGCTGAGACGTAGTCAGAGGCAGCAGGACTTGTGATCAGCCAAATAGCTACATATAGGGAGCCTGGTTAAATATTGTGCAATATCTGTGTAATAGATGTTCGGACAGCAATTGATAAAGATATCTTGTTTGGGCTGACTTTCTTTTTACAAAAAATCTGTGCTTGCAGTCAACTTTCGCTCTCCTACAACCTCTAATCTCTCCTACAGAGTTTTTAAAAAAGACAACAGCTTGTTTACAGCTTGTGCTCTTAGGCTACATATTTGCGGATGGAGGCCTGTATCTTAAATTATCCACGGGTATTGGCGTTTGAAATAAAAATAATTGAAATAAAAGTTGCGCAAGGTTTTTGTTTTTATATATATCGTCCTCCGCAAATGCCGCACTGGCCGTCACTAAATCGGAACAAGTCTCGACATCGTGCGTCGGCATTCTTATTCATTTTTTGCTACGCCGATTTTATCCACAATTTATTATAATCAATAATGCTATTTTTAATATAACCAATACTTCATTTACACCCACATAATCAAGTGTACATTTTAGAAGAAGATAACGTGTCACAGCAATATGCAAACAATGAAATATGTACGCTCTGCGGTGTTTGTGCTTGAACTGCAGAATATGGATCAAACATGTATAAAGAACGGTATTATATTTAGCGCGATTTTAGCTGGGGCAAAGCACTGAGCCTTAGGACCACATGACGGTCTCTGGTCGCGCATTGAGCCGTAACATAAGCGGCTGCCCTGTAAGTACTTCCTAATTCAAACAATCAGAGCAAGATCTTTATCGCCGGCCTTTGTCTGCCAGGATATTTATGGATTTCTGAAACGAAACAAGGCCCTATTCTTTTTTCTTCTTTTTTCTCAAGGACACAAAGTGATTTATATTTGTTGGCAACTGTCGTTTTTAGAAACCCTATGGTGCCACTCGGAGACTTATAATGTGACCCCCCCCCCCCCACCTAGGTTATGATGGCGTATGTTAGCACATCCAGGTGCAAATTTACCAGTAGGTAAATGCGCTGAAGAACTGGAACGACTACAACGAAGGAATTGTATTTCGTACCCGTATCACGGGGTAAATAAAGTCTGTCTGAGAAATACAGCTGTTCTCTGGGCTCCTTTTATAGAACGTCGTTAACGGAAAAATACGGGAAAACTGAGAACTGGTGATGATCCCTTACAGTGGGGACAGATCCCCGGGAATGTGGACAACGCCCCCTCCCACCCTTCTAGGATAACTGGTATTCCTGGATGATTCAGAGAGCCGGGAACACGGGCACGTCTGGGGCTGGTTTTCCTCTGCAGCTGCGCCCGCTCCGGGCTGCCTGCCGCGGGGCTCCGGTCCTTCGGCTTTGCGCGGCGGGTGTGGGCAGAATCATTGTGCCGATCTCTCTTTGCCCATCTGCCTGCGCATGTTTTACACTTTAAAAAAAAAAGCCGAGATGTATCAAGTTACAAAACTTAGGCTGTTCGACTACTTAAATGCAACCTCTCGCACGAAATAAATACATGAAGCACTTTTAAAAAAGTCATTATATAATGCATGTTTTTGTTTTGATACGACACGTCACCAGATTGGTTTGGCAAACTGAAAGAGGGGTGGATCTGAGCTTGCGAATACTGGATACTAGCAGCGTTTTATTTTATTTAACGGAGACAGAAGATGGGTAAGATGACGCACGAGTTATTGTCATTATTGTTTGTCAGATTGACAATGAAAACGTGCGTGCCGTGCAAAAAACATTTTCTGGCAGTAATTGCGGGAGATTTGCCCTATTACAGAGGCAGTTGGCCAAGTGTGTGTTCCATGTTACCGTGCATGTACAGTCTACTAACTGTATTTATGTAGTAAGTTCTATCTATCTATCTATCTATCTATCTATCTATATGATTAGATTGGTTTTACATAGATATCAATCTAATTGATCTCTGTCCAGATGATGGGTTGTCTCTAGTTAGTTTCACCTTGATTTTGACTTAAAAAATAAATTTGATAACACTTTACTTGAGGGGCCACATATAATGTAGGATTATGCTATTACTTAGGTATCAATTAACCACAAACTAAGTCTTAGTTACAAACTGATCTCATTTGAGTCATTTGTTCATCATTAATGACCTATTCCACATCTTTAATCTCAAGCAAATACTATATTTGTTAATTCTGTCAATCTCTTGCATCAGTCAGATTGTTGCCGTTTTGTCTCGTTTCCTCCGCAGTAAACTTAGGCACCAGGCTCAGAGTGAGAGATTCGGATACAAGGAGGTAAGGGGCTTGCATCCCAGTAAAGCTGTACTACCTGACCAGGCAACAACAAAACAGACTTAACAGGAAAACTTGACCTCTGATTTTTTTTTTCTTTCATTGCTGTTAATGTCTTTTAGGTTGTATTCAAGGGAGATACTAAGAAATTAAATCTACTTGGGGTAAGGACCAGCAGGTTGCTCTGCTCTCATTTTTAACTTGCAGAAATTAAAATGTTTTTCCATGCCCTTTGATAACTGTGTGCTAAATGTTATACATACAATTTAGCTAGAAGCGTAAATGCAGGATTAAAGTAACACTGTGCTCAGATCTGTGTTGCTCTGCATCTGAGGTGTCCCCCATGTGCCCACTGTTTCACGCCTCTGTGATGTTATTGCAGCAGACATGTGCCGTTTGCCTGGAGGACTTCAGACTAAAAGAAGAGCTGGGGGTGTTGCCATGCCAACATGCCTTCCACAGGAAGTGAGTAGCGTGAAACGTAACTCGAAATGTGACCGTGGCCTCCATGCGAAGTGAGGTCCATGTGAAACCTGCAGCCCAAGTTGTGCCTGAAATAAAACAGGTGCAAAGCTGCCGTGTGCGGTTATCTCACGGTGGGAAGTGGTAGACGAAAAGCTCGTTAACCAGATACGTGTGACGAGCTGCATACCCTAACCTCCCTCTAAGAAAAACCCACCACAGATTTATGCGTCAATGTTTTTTGCACTCTCTCTGTCGTTCTTTCACTCAGGCACTTTTGTTTTCTATGTGCTGCTACGGTCCCAGAATTTCCCATTTCAATAATGTGTATCTTTCACCCATTTGTCTATCTACCTGACTCTGTCTGTCTGTCTATCTGTCCACCCACCCACCCATCCAGCTGTGTTGGCTTGCCAGACAAACGTATCATGCCGCACCAGTAAGCAAGTGCCTGCACCCATAACCTTAGCTCAGAGGCCCTAAGGAAAGTGAAAGTGGTCTGCTGTCTGTCAGATATCATTGAAGGTAACCGCAGGCGGCCTCTAGCCCACACAGGAGGAGCCATATGCAGCCTAGATGTCAGCTCAGACATGAGCATGATGTACAGCTGCTGATGCAACAAATAGATTCTCTCCTGTAAGGGTTACACACACTACACACCACAGTCTGCCGCTGCTGCAACATCACAACCTGCATTATTGCTGTGGTCCCTCACAGGCATGGGGAAATGAGTACAGAGAGCACCGATACCTCCCCAGTGTAAAGCCATGTGTTTTATGATGCAGCATGAGGGGTTGCAGACATTGGCTTTGAGCAAACTGAAGGGATGCCCTCTGCGCCACAGGGATGGGACATCCTATGCCGATTAGAGGTGGGGATGAGCTGAGGGCTTGGCTTCCTGGAAGAGCTGATGGAGGAACGCGGGCATCCAGCAGAGAGTGTTCATAGTTTCAGAATAAAACCTGTTTGGCTAGTTATGTCAGGATGACCTACAAACTTTTCTGCTGAATGTTTAAAAGGGAAAAAAGGCATTATATGCATCCTACAGCCCTTAAGAGGATATTTTGGATGATTCTATTCAAAAGAGAGACAGCTGGGTGCGGAGGTCTTACGAAAAAAAAAACATGCTGAACTTTTGAATGTAGTGATCTAACCATGGTCTCATGTGCAGTGAGCGTGTGCCCTCGTGTGCAGTGAGCGCGTGTCCTCGTGTGCAGTGAGTGTGTGCCCTCACCGCTGTGCCATCTGCAGGTGCTCGGAATTTTCCACCTCTTACCCACTGTGCCGAAAGGTCTCATTGTGGCCACAAAGGCATCTGATGGTGCTTTTCCACTGCCACCGTGAACCGAGCCGTGCCCGAGCTGTGCCGCGAAGTGACGGTTTTCCATTGTAAATTATCCATGCCGTACCTGAGCCACGCTCACGCTGACAAACCCCTGTTTACTAACAAGGCCGAAAGCGTGACCAGACTGAGGTGGTCGCGTCACCTCCGTCTGATTGGTCGAAATGCATGGCGATGCCAGTGTTCTGAGCATCGATTATCTGAAGGAAAAAAGGGTATATTCTATATATCATTCATTACTAATAGTATCACACCTTGTGATGTATTGCTGCATTCCAGAAAATGTGGAACTTGAAAATTTCCAATACACAGTACAATATAACAGCTGAACAGAATGAATTTGTAATGCAAATTTACGCAATGCTAATTCCCCTAGCGTTTGAACATCAGACAGTGATTCTCACAGACTTGGTAGCAGAAAATTGCACATAGTAAATGATGATGTACACCGTGTGAACAGTAAATAAGCATCTCTTCAGTTTTAAATCACTGTCACTCTCCAAACCTCACCTTTTACGGAGCCGACTCTTCTGCACTGGAAACCTGAAGCGAGCTGGAACTGCGATGTAACTAGTCTCTCTTCGTGGGAAGATCTCAGTTCTCATATGTCAAGGGATAAACGCCATGAGTCATCCTTCCTGTCTGAATGTGATAAAGCTACTCGCTGCAAGTTGCACTGGTCCAGCCTCCCGCGTCTGGCTTATAGACCTGGGGCCCAAGGTCTACCTGATAAGCTAAAGTACTGGGGAACCAAAGGCTAGCTGTTCTCTGTGTATGCAGAACCTCCACTGATCATAACTGGCACTGAGGCACGGTTTCCATCCTCAGGTCAACTGATGAGCCACGTCCCTTGCAGGGTATTCTATGTGCTGGTGCTGATCGTTCACTGATGATCTGCCCTTTGAATAATGTGTCATGAATTAATCTTGCACTGGCATAACCCAGATACTTTGTCCGAGTCTGGTAGAATCTCCTAACCTCCACCTTTCTGCATTTGCCTGTCTGTGTGTATATGTGTATGTGTCCTAGGTGTCTGGTGAAGTGGCTGGAAGTGCGGTGTGTCTGCCCCATGTGCAACAAGCCAATCACCGAGCCACATGAGCAGCGTCACAGCCTGGGGACCCTGTTGGACGAGCTGGTATGAGGGGCCTTACTCTGCTGATCACCTGGGATAGTCCCAGGCAGGACTACCAAAGAAAGGACAGCAAAACAGAGACGCCCCCCTACTTAACCCTCCCTGGACCTTACAGCCGTTCTCCAGACTCTAATCATAGACCTACTCATTAGGAGCAGGGATGGATGCGACAGGAGCTACAGGATGGGTCCTCATGCATCTCTGAGACGCTGAAACTGCATCGTTTCTAGCCAATGGATTAAAGTGGTGTTTTTAAGACTCCAGATTTGATTTACGTTGCTGAGGACGGTTCCAGCAGGACAGACGTATGCGCCGCACTGAACTGCAAAACAGCGCAAATCATGGCACCTCTCTCTTCTGCTGAGAACTGTATTTTATACTTTCAAAAGCAGGCTTTTTGAATGAGTGTTTTTTTGAGCACCTTGTTTTGAAAGCGAATAGGAAATTGCACACATCCGTCTACCCATGGGAGGTAGACCGTCATCGAAAACATAGTTACTGGCAGTTTCAAAAACATGGTGCCATGGGTAGGTGCTCTGTGGGTATTAGACAGTTACAGGGGTGTTGGGGTAGGAATTTAAGAAAATAGTGTTACAGAATTTACACTGCAGATTGGCCTACACTTCCTGCTTGTGATATACATCAAAACATTCCTATCCAGAAATGAAATTTTAAATGTTATATATTAAAAATACATTTATAAAAAATATATATATTTCATGCTTTTGTGAATTTAAATAAATGCAATGTAGCATAGGGTGGTTTTTCAGTGACAAAAGGTAAGGATAATGGTGATGTTACATTTTATATAATCAAAATTCATCATTTACTTTACACTCGTGCACATGTATTGGAAATACAATTATAGAAATGATCTCTTTTTCATTAACACAGCAATTACTGAGCATATGTTGCTCTAGTTTGTACTTAAATAATAATCACAAAATCACTGCATGCTGGATAAGCAAACATGATTCAGCTTTGGAGAAAAAGTTTGCATTTGTGAGAACAGGACACTACACAGTTTATATTCTCACATAGCATCTTACAGCACTACAGCACTTCACCATGTGATGTGGGCTGACTCACAACAGGATAAAGCATTTTTTTTCATGCCTCTTTACCCATAAAATGGTATTTGCATGCGTGATAAGGATTTTATGCAGCTTTCTATAGACTACACTGGATGAACTGCCTTAAACTGACACCTGCATATGACTTATTCCTTGCCTTGCATGCAGAACTCAAACAGACATCATCACTACAGTCATTTAGCAGACACCAAAGTTAGACATTTTAGAAAGCAGGGTCAGCCTGTCCCTGGAGCAACTGGCCTTGCTCAAGGGCCCAATGATGACATTACTCTGCTAACCCTGGGATTTGATCCTTCTGATCACACGCTTAGCAGCCTAATCCGCCGAGCCACACAGCGCCCCCTGCTGAGTAGGATATATTTTAGTCCACAGTTTCCTCCGGTCAATGAAACTGAATCCCAGACATACCAGTTCACTACTATTCGAAGTGATTTGGAGCTCTTCTCCTTTAGTAGCGGAAGATATCGGCAACTAGGTCAATTCAGCATTTTTAATAAGCCTAAAGGGACTCTTAAACGGTTAATTAACTCAGAAACCACATTTGTGTGGAAATGCCTGCTTTTAATGTTTCCTTTGTGTTTCCCAACAATGTCCCAATCACCCGTCAGGGTTGCCTGAAGCAGAACAGGACACATGGTCTGGGTACACCTAAATCGGATGCCAGTCCACATAAACTCAGTAGGGGCAATTCAGAGGCACCAGTTAGCCCTGCATGTCTTTGGACTGTGGGAGAAGTCAAGAAAGTATAGCTCATATGCAGTCACTGTATATTAATACCTATCTAACTGTAAACATACTTTTGAGCCACCCTATAAAGGCCTAGGTTGTAAACTTTTACATTACTCGACGGAAGCTAGTAATATAGACCAATTCCATGAATAAATCAGGACCCAGTTTTCACAATCGATCTACTTATTTTGCACTATTAATCATAAATACATCCATAAGAAATGAGCATTAAACTTTCTCTGACTTTAGGACCATATATTTCAACAAGAATGCAATAACTAGCCTTTGGAAACTCCCACTTGTGGCACTATTCTAAAACGACCGCTGATTATTTATACCATCATTGAAACGGCGTACAACAGGGAAAAAGATCCGAAAGTAGAAAATACTTCACGAAATATCAAATCGTGTTTCGCATGTAAAATGCTGTGCTCTGGCCAAACTCAGCGAACCATAACAGATAAAGAATCCAAACAGAGAGCGGCAGCTTCTAAAGACTCGGCCTTTCAAAGGCGGGGCCTGTCATTGGCTGCTGATGGAGCAGTAGGAAAGACGCAATTCTCGTTAACAGGCGGAACTTCCGGCAAAAAAACATTTAAAGTAAATACGAATAGATATATATTACACGGTAGATCTAGAAATATGAAAAATGTATAGAACGGAAATTAATATATCGAGGTGTTATTGACAACTCCTATTAATATTCACCAAATATTGTACCATTTTCACGATAGCACAAATCCGACCAATCATATCTTCCCAGAATGCAACTGTAGTTGAATATAAATAAGGTTTGGAAAGTCATGTACAATTCCACATAGGGTCCATGATGATTTTGCACCATGATGTGTTTTATATGTAATCTGGACCCCTTATATATGATATACAGTGTGTCTTCTCAATTATTAACAAGCATATAGATACTAAATTTAACCCACCATGATAGAAATAAATGAACAGCAAATGGTTCTTCTAGGTCACTCTACCTTGTAAGTATGATCCTTCTAGTTCATTAAAAATGATGAATGGGTTGATCGCTGTGTATCAGTGAGATGTGCCGCCTTACAATCCTTGTTACACTAAGGCACATTACCCTTCTGATTACTAGAAGGTCGTTTATCGTTAATACAAATAGATTGTCTGCTGAATATCGTATTATTACGGTTTTTACCTTTAATGCCTAACGGCGTAAAGTTTAACTGTCGATTCACATCAGATAGTTTTAATGGCAGTATAATTCGAGGTTACCGTTTACTGGGAAACGAAGCTTTCCCAAGCAGTGACGCTTCATTTTCAGTTGTGTCGAAAAATGGTTTACTACTTGAAGCTTTCCTAAATGGTGAATATTAGTGACACCAAGTGGTCAAAAAAGGAAATAATTTTGAGTGCAGTGTATCTGAGTACATACAAATTGGCAATAATTCTACTAGCCTGTAGTGCGTTATGAACATTTATGACCTGGTTAAATTGAGTGTGACTGGAAAACCATTGACTTAACTGGGAAGGGGTGCTTGTGTAACGGAAGAGGGGCCATTATTCTACAGATTCTTATTCAGGAACAGTATTTGTTCTACAGTACGGGGGGCTAAATTGGTTACATTTTTTATTCACCACTTCGAAAATATACACAGTAACATTATACAGATTATAGGGTAATTCCCTCACCCAAGTTTGACATTAAGTATTTATATAATTAAGCTGTTTCTTGAACACAATAAAGACTAATAATAATAATAATAATACTTATTAATGAATCATAATAGTTCTTAATTATTATAATTCATTATTATTAGTAGTAGTAGTGGTAGTAGTACGTTGTGGGTTATTATTAGTATAGCTGCAATGCAGCTGTGCTATACCTGGACTTCTTGTAGACTGACTTGTGGATGGAATATTCTGGACATTCTCATACTTAGCACAGAAATGTCTCAACATTGATGAGGTGTTCTTACTATAGGACAATTGCTGAGAGCACTCCAAACATTCCACTTGGACCAGGGCAATACAAGAATAACAGCATCATTACTTTTACACACATATATAAATATTGCCCAATTTACCAAACAACAAGCCTTATTTGTTGAAACAAGTTTGAAGTGTTGCCAAACGTCAGAACGACCTCTTTTCCTTTCTGGTTCCATAGCTCCAAAACTTCCAGTGCAGTGTGTTTGCTCCCACAAATGGGCTCTACAGCACGTTAGAAACCGGCACTGAGGTTCGTGCCACATTTTCACTATCTGAAGCAGTCACGTGGTTGAGCGCAGAACGAAGCTTCGGATCACTATGGTCACGTGTTTAGAGTGGAACGGAAGAAGCCTCGAAGCTCTGCTTCAGAACGCACTGTATCGTTTTTTTGACACATGCCTCGGAGCTTCGTTGTCAAGCTTATCACTAGATCGGACGTTTAAGTGCCAGCAAATCCAAATCTGTATTTGCGAACAACCGATCTAGGCGATGGCGGCTCACAATGCGAAATATCAGTAACAACTCACTGTGCATTTAGCCTGTAGTCAATTTTTAACAGTATATCGCCCTCCCCGCGTCACATACAAAATCAACGTGTGTTCCACACTGCCCTCTGGTGGCAGTCAGACAATTCCAAATTGCAGGACTGATTGCAAGGAGTGGTTTGTTTCAGGTGAATATGCCTTGATCTACAATTAAGCTCCCCTTCTTTGGGGTGTCAGTGGCTATGGTACGTCAGTTCAAATATTACATCTGAAGGACAGCTAGTACAGTGACGCCACAAAATGCTGTTTACATGTTTAGTTTCCCTGTAAAATATTGCACATTCACAGGCAAAATGAATAGCAAAGATTAAAAAGCGTCAAACTACATTTGGATCTTGTCATCTTTGAATTAACAATTTGATGATGCATTTGAGATGACTCGTGATAAATGCCAAGAGCCAGCATGACTCATGTAGGTTCAGATGCAGCACAGAAGAGCTAGTGGAAATAATGGCGCACATTAGATCTATAGGAGACTTCCATCTAAAATTTAAACTTGTTTAAAACAAAAAAGAAAAATCCACAATCTAAGGAAGCAACTCGCACTTTATTTCAAAATGTTTAAATATTTCATCCAACAAGACAAAAAATGCAAATTGAAACCAAATACAGCATGAACAGACAAAAAAAAAAAACGCACATCAAGGCAAGGGGTGGGGGTGTTAAGCACGGATCTCATTTGGGAGTGTACTCTGGACAGAGTTGTACAGCCGTGGCTCAGAGCTGTCCACAATTTGCAATCATGATCTTGGCAGTGCATTTCCCATTGGACCTCCCGTAGGACTCGATGTTTTTCACAACATCCAATCCCTCCACGACGTTCCCAAACACCACATGCTTGTCGTCCAACCTAGTGAAGAAATGTTCAACCAGAAGGTTTGTTTTCCTGGCTTGGCAGCCTATGTCCCATATAACACTTTGCCATTATTTCAATTATTCTAGTTTTCCCGTAGAGGACTTAAGAAAAATGGAGAATTCTGGGGACCACAGCCAGCAATCCTTTTAGATAAATACGAAATTTAATGAGACTCGTTACCAATTCTCAGTGCACTCCATAGCATGGTGCAAAGTTTGAAGTGCTAACTAACTTAACTTTACAAACAACAAAATTCAAACCCAAGTAGTCAGGAGCCCAGCTGGGTCCACATGACTGTTCCTCACCAGTCAGTCTTAACGGTGCAGATGAAGAACTGAGATCCATTTGTGTTGGGGCCCGCATTGGCCATGGAGAGCGTGCCAGGCCCTTCATGCCTCAGCTGGAAGTTCTCGTCATCAAACTCGTGGCCATAGATGGACTTGCCCCCAGTTCCGTTATGGTTTGTGAAATCACCGCCCTGTAGGTAAAGATGAGTACAGCTGCATGGGATACAAGCAGTGCCAGACACACAGCCTCTAGTGACAAACCAAATCAAAAACCCAAAAGCCAACTTACTGCCTGAACAATGCAAACCCAAGCAGACTCCAGATAACCAAGATGGCTTGTCGGAACAGATGTGTGTGTGAGGGGTGGCATTTCACAAGTGCCCATGCTCCCACACCTTACCTGACACATAAACTCAGGAATGACGCGGTGAAAGATGGACCCCTTGTATCCAAACCCCCTCTCTCCAGTACACAAAGCCCTGAAGTTCTCTGTTGGAATTATAAAAATAATTCAAACAGGAGGAAGAAGCTTTACAGAAGACATTTAGCAAATGAAGCTGCATGCAGGGCACAAAACACCACAGAATCAATAACCCATTGTACAATCCTACAAGCAAGATGGACTAATAACAGCAGCATACACAACTGCATAAATATATCCGTCTTACCAGCAGTCTTTGGGACAACATCAGCTCTCAGCTGTAAAGAAAAAAAACCCATTGAGACTATAAAATTACTATAAAACTCTGAAAAGCCTTTTGCATCCCGGCTTACTCATGCACTAGAACTCTACGATTCAGCTGATGGGTAATTACGTACAGATTCATAAGCCAGGTTCATTGCAATGTAGATGACCGGCAGGACTAACAGGATTTAACGTAATGGCCATGATTACTCTGTCCTTAGGGGTAAGCAGTCAAAGGTTATACCATGGACACGACAACTTAAGCATCCCACGGATGTGTACATTTATGACGCATTGAACTGCCGGTTTTTACAAAAGAATCCGGGTCATAATCAAGAACTGACATTGTGCTGCGACCGAGTAGCTAAAATCCCCCCCCCCCCGCATGTAGGTGCCGTTGCAAACAACACTCAACTTGAGACATGCAAACTACACTCCAAGTACATTTACTGTAATCCTTATATTTTTCCGTCCTAATCCTCCAACTCGCACGAGTAGCTCAAGCAATTTAGTTTAAGATCTCTTAGTCTAAGCTCATGCTCTTTAGGTCCCGCCCTCCTTATTGTCTCACCAGCGCCCCCAAGCGGTACTGCGCCAAGGCTGCACTCCGCACCTCTACACCTGTAACGGCCCACGTCATCGCGCTGAAGCCCGTCAAAAATGGCTCGCGCCATTTTACCGCAACCCCTCGGCGCGCCGGTGCAGCCAAAGTTTGCCTCCTACCCCGTTAATAAAGTGAGGGTCGTGCAGCCTCTGCAAAGAGGCGGGGGTCGCGTCCCAGTGCGCGTCTCTACCTGCAAATGCATGCGTCAGCAGACGCCGCACAGGTTTACGCATACGACAAAAGGATATGCCCGGACCGGTGGTAAAGTAAAGCAGAGAGGAGACAGGGGGACGCCACCGAAGTTGCTAAAATGAAATTGATATACGTATTCTAAAAACATTTTACAAATTCGCGCAATCAAAACTATCTTGCTGAAAGGATTGCATTGAAAATGGCGTCGGTCGCAATTGCAGGACTTCTTGCGGCAAGGTCGTGAAAAAAAGGGTAGCCATTTGCAAGTTCACCATCACCAGAGGCAGTTTCATTGTGCTGGAGGAACCTATCGTAGTGCCAAACACCCAGTCACTGCTGCATAGGTGCACCATTCAAACCCAAACCCATTCGGTCTGCCAGGCATGTGAACTTTGAATCAATTTAATTTTGCAGGTGGAACTGCAGGAATCGGGGCGACACGGTGCCGCATTGGAATGCACTGCCTGCCATCTGGGACCAGGGTTCTGTGTCGTCGTGGGGTTCCCTCCGGGTACTCCCCCATTCCAAAATCATGCGGAGGTTAATTAGAGTTTCCAAATTGCATGTGTGAGTAAATGGTGCTCGTGTGAATGCGCCCTGCGGTGGGCTGGCGCCCCATCCCGGGCTATTCCCTGCCTTGTGCCCGTAGCTTCCGGGATACAAGCTCCAGTTACAGACAATGGATGGCTGGAGATACAGGAATCGGATTTCGGCAGGTACAGGTAATAATAACTAGCAGCGTCGCGACAATATATGCGCAGAGTAACTGGGCACATCTACTTATGAAACATCAATTACTGTACGGGTCGACTGGAAAGCTATTTCAGGCTCAGTAGATAATGTACGTCTTCAAAGTAGTAAAGTAACTTACCAGCATGACAATCCTGCCGATATTTTCACCGTTCACGGTGATGTCAAAAAAGACTTTTGGGTTAGGCATGTTGATATGTATTGACACACCTGACGGGCGCTTAGTTTACGCACTCCAGCAAACCATCTGAACCCTATTTCAGCCGCCTTATAATGGGCAACACGTGCCGCTATTGCGAAATTTTATAAGGCGCATGAAAAACCCCAACATTGACGAGAACCAATAAAAAGGCTCAATTCTTTGAGCGAAATGGAATGAACCAATTAGAAGCTGCGGGTCCACAAAACATGCATATTTTTGCTCTTTATGGAAAATGCCGGATATGTCATGATATTTCTGATGTCATTTCTACGACTGGCACTACGATGGGGATGTCAGCGTCACTTACGGCGGTTGCGGTTTCCTAAAACGCTCCAGCGAATGTCCATCATCTTTAAACTACCTTCGGTCGACTGGAAAGTGGGCATCGTCGCGGTGAAAGTGCCATATTGTGAACAAAATTCACATTAACGCATAGATTAAGTAATAGAGATGTATAAAAAGCGCATATTTAATGCAGAATAGCAGCAAACGTCACAATGTATGTGACGCCCGTGAAACACGTGAAATTCAGGTTGCATAAAACATTAAGCGACAAATGATAGACTATTTCCCCGGGCGCTGCGCAGAAGCCACGCCTTTGGCGCCGTATGCTCCGGTCACTATTGCTACTGACGTCTCGTCTTGGGGAAATGCCGCACCTGCGCTTGTCATTCTATACAGTACGGACCCGACCGTGTATAATCTTTTTTTCCACCCGAGACGGACATTATCTATTCAGGGCCCCGGTGTTCCATTTTGTTTCTCATGTGTGAAAGTGCCTATATTACGCGCAGTTTATGCCGCACTATGCCCCTTATTTCACGGTATACCTTATATACACGGTATATATTTTATCCCGCCTGTGTGGCGCTTCTAATTTCCTCACGTTTTTGGTCACAGTCATGCTAACACTCCTTTTGGGCATTCCATACCCTCACATACATAATGACATATATTGCAGAATTACCTTTAAATACCACAATGATTGCAAGTTGTCGTGACGTGAGCAGCTTTGTTTCTTATGGAATGATGGGGTTTAACGGTCTATGACTTCACTTGAAATGATTTCCGGATTTCAGCACCTAGAGGATAGCGATTAAGAATTGGCTTGCTGGAGCATTAATTGGCTAAAAAAAACAAGTACACATAAAACAGGAGGGCATCAGGGTACACCAATTATCTTTAATAATTATTATAATATTAATTAAAAAAATGAATATGATACACAAATAACCTGAAACAAAAAACAGTTGCACATCCAATAACTGTTGACGTTCTGGGTCATCGTCTTACAAACTGCAGACGGCCGACAATGCCCAGGAAGCGACCATAAATAAGATCCGACGAGACAAAGAACTCAACATGTACTCCTTTCAAATTTAATTCTCTCTGAGACAGAGCTCTTCGGAAAGGAGCTGGCAGACGGAGCACGTCTGCTAATATGCACGTTTCATAGTGTTTTACATGGATATATACAGCGGGAGGAGAAACATTGTGCTTAAACAAAAAAAAGGTCATCTTGTAAGCATCCACTTCCATTGTGAAACGGCTCTTCTCCCACGATCCAACAGAGGTTCACTGAGCACCTTAAAATCCATTTGTCTAGTTACAAAAATGAAAGCAAGTATAAACATTTAAAATCGGAAGTTTCTTTTCTTTAAATAAGGGCCAACAGGAGAAAAATAACATCGCTGTAACATGAAATTCAGAGAATTATGTCTGGTGGAGGATTAACGATTTCCAGGGGTCTGAGTGAATAACGACCATGTCTCTATGCGGGGAGGGGAGTTTAAACGATAACAGTAAATTTGGGATCGATTATTCTCTGATGAGTTTGCCTCTACTAGCTGGACTCAGTCTTTTTCCTCCTGCAGATAAGTAAAATCAAACCGCAGTAACTAAACGAGCCAGATTAGGGACATGCAGGAGTGTGCATGGTGTGATTTGCTATATTTGAAAAGTATGGTCATATATTATTGGCATGGACAACAGTTCTTTCCACACTGATGAACAGCCTCTTTCTCTGCACCTGGACTAGTGCCAGGGCAACAACACCCACCCCACCCCCCTCCTTAATAAAATAAGTAAACAGATCTGGCCTCTCAGACTGGGAGTGGAGGTGATGTGTCTGTGCCAGGAATATCTGGGTGTGGCTTAGAGATGTGCACAGCTCCGTCTGCGCCGCAGACTCCCATCAGCCCGCGATGATGAACGGAAAACCACCAGCCGCTAAATGCTTCCCACCAGGGGGGCGGAGGCTTGGATTGCTCTTCCCCAGCAGTGAACATTGCCAGGTCTGACTTCACAGTGGCCTGGGAGTGACCACTTGTAAATTCTCACCCTTGATTGTGAAAAGCAAGCCTGATTTCTGCCCCGCCCCTCTTTACAACCCCCCCATATATGTATGCTTAGGGGGCAGACACAAGGACAGGCAAATGATGCTTCAGCCAAAGAACCCTTTCATGAAATGAGTATTTCAAAGCAACAGCAGAGCAGGAGTCTCTTAATGCGACAAAGGAGATGGAAAACCCAGTTCATTACCACAGCGAACACAGTGAGATTGGGATGGAATGGTCATCAACCAGCTGCCCATTGCAAAGCCCTCCTGGTGTAAAGGACTCGGCCGACCTAGCTCAAAATAAAAAAAAGATCAGAAATGATCATACTGGTCTTTCAGGGAAATGCATTTCCATGAGACTGTTTTCGTTACACATGATGCCTTGGTCAGATAGATGCCCTTAAGTAAAGTTTTGATCGTTGAACAGTGTGTGTGCCGGGGTGTACCAGTTAGCTATTGAATGTCACGCACAGTGCGGAAACCAGGTAACTGATGTGCCAGTGGCGGTAAGACAGATGACTGATGAAGGGCAGGATGTGGGGGTGACTGCACAGTTGTCAGTGGATGGGGGAGCCGCCCGCCAAGGCCCTACGGCGGGAAGTCTGACACAAGCTCTGCTTTATCTGCTTCACAAGCTCCACACACTTGGAAACTCCCCCATTTATATTAAATGCCCATTTCCTTGTGTATTCCTCTCTTGGATTAAAAAAAAAAAAAATTAAAAAAGAACTGTCAACCTTTTTCAAGCCATCTCATTTGATATCTAACCGTGTGAAGATTCTGATGTAACATAATGGCTTCCCCAGTGCTTGCAACTCCATTCATGAGCTGTATTTTCGCTATTTTTGCTACTAGATTCCTCCGAATTGATGAACAAAGCAGGGGCTTATATCTTAAAAATAGAACAGTAAAATCTGTTAACATAGTTCATAGGCAGTTAAAGTCACATTATTTTTCTAAAAACATCTTTCAGTATCCCCACCAGATTTCCGTATTCATGACCGGAGAGGCTGGAGTTGGACCAATGACACAGCCCCCCCCCCCC
>JAODKL010000118.1:27632074-27651996 GCA_026780765.1 Petrocephalus schoutedeni
AAGGGGGGGGGGGGGGCTATAACACCACAGGCTGAGGCAGCTCTAATGAGCAGTGTCGCCAACGGTGACGTAAACCCCCGCAATCCCGGTGGTGAAGCTGCCTTCCTCCGAATGAGCCCTCCCCAGGGGGGCCGGAGCCGGTGCCCCCCAGGGGGGGCGGGGCAGGGCAGGGCACGGCACCGAAGGCACCACCCTCAGGAAACAGAACAGGAAAAGGCGAGTGCTGGAAATGGTGGCTGTGTGCGGACGCTCCACCTCAAACGGGCCGAAGGCCTACATTCAGACATGCGGGTCTTCCTGTGCGGTGACCCCTCACCCCTGTGGGGGTCAGGCCGGCAGACGGGAGGGAGGCTCCCCAGCCAGGGCAGCCTGTTCAGTAGGTCAGCCAGAAGTAGGGGGGTTGGGGGGCTCCGTTCGCACAGGGTCAGGGTAAAAGCGACCTCCAAGTGTGTGGGAGTGTGAAACCGTCACCCCGCCGAGACACCTTTTCACTTCCTGTCCGGCTGCTGTCAGTCACGCCCCCCCGACCGAGGGCAGCACTACTACACCACACTCCTACTACAACTGACCATCTACCTGCATTCATATGCAGTCAGTCTGACAGCAGTGACTCAACAGGAGACACTTACCACACTTAACAGGGGATCCTGATCATCCAACCCCCCCATGCCCCAACCCCATTTCTTCCGGGCAAATTCTTTCCAAACACAGCTATAAATACCCTGTTATCTTAACCAGTTCAGAGGTGGAAATTATGTAAGCCATGTGGATGAAGTGGTTAACTAAAAGGAGACAATGTAATCCAATTTAAAAAAAACAACCTATGTGCCTGTGCGGTTGGGGGTGGGGGGCACTCACCTGTGTGGCGTCG
Organism: Petrocephalus schoutedeni; assembly: GCA_026780765.1. Classification (NCBI taxonomy): domain Eukaryota; kingdom Metazoa; phylum Chordata; class Actinopteri; order Osteoglossiformes; family Mormyridae; genus Petrocephalus; species Petrocephalus schoutedeni. Next base: position 27,632,946 of record JAODKL010000118.1, read on the forward strand.
GAGGCAGGGCGGGTTTCATGGAGTTGATGGGGTTCATCGGAGGGGTGTGGGCGTCAGCAGGAAGCCCCAAAACTCCTCAACCCAGCAGGCAGCCTGGGGGGACGGTAGAACTGAAGTTACCCACTGGCAGAGTGCAGCAGGAGTAAAAACGACTACCAAACAAAAGCGGCGAATCAGCTCCGACCCACGACTAAGCAACCAATCAGCTTGTAGCCACACGTTTCTGGTGGCCAATCAGTGAGATCCAGAGGCGGGGTTTGGAATAAGGGGACACCACATGGCAAGTCCCCTTCCAAACTCGTCACCCACCCCCTCGCATCTCAGGAAGGACAGCACATTGTCAGGGTCGGCCAGCTTAGAGTAGCAGCCCAGCTTCCCAGAAAAGAGCGGTGAGGGCAGGGATGGAGGGGGCAGGGAGCAGATGCACGCGGAAAGAGGTCAGGCAGAGATAGCAGCAGAGAGAAGGTCATTAAAGAGCCCAGTGTAAGAGGGGTGCGGACGGACTGCAGCACACATGGGCAGCACACTGCAACGGCCCCGCAGGAAGCGGGCCAGCGGAACGTGACGCCGGCTTTCCATCATGGGAGGGTGGTCAGACAGTCAGAGGAAAAAACAACACAAAATAAACTCTGGTCTAGGAAATTAGGGGCATTTTTAAAAAGACGTTTCCACCCTTAGTGCGTCTGGAGGGGGCCAGTGAGCAAACAGTGAACCATCGTGGGCTCACTTCTGAGGAGGGGCACGAGAGGGATTTATCGATGTAGCTGCGTGAATAGCCGTCAGAAGCCGTGTCACTTAAATGTTCCTGTGATCTATAGGACAACCCCCCCCCCACCCCCCGAAGCAAGCAGACCACACACACCAGGGTCACAGGGTAGCAAGGATGACCCCACCCTCCAAAAAAGGGAAAAAGAAAAAAAAAAACTGGCTGTGTGCTTAGGGGGGAGGGCCAGCAGGAAGGGCCCAGAGGAGTATCAGTGGCCTTTGGCTAACGCAACAGGAGAGGGTGGCGGGCGGCGTCACGGGGAAACGGAAACGGGCAGGTATGCCCAGCTCGGGAAGGGAGGGGGGCACCCAGAGCCGACAGCCAGCTCCTCCCTCCGTGGCTCCGGCGTTTCCTCGCTAGCTCCCTGTCCGTCTTACCGCTGTAATACTCCTCCCTCCATTGTTAGCGACTCTCTCGCACACAGACGCAATCTTCGGGATGAATCCCATTAAATGGCATGCTAATTTGTCACCAACATGGCCACCTTTCATCCCGACCACCCCCCCCCCTCGCTCTTCCTCTCCCTGTGCAGATTTGGGTCAGGCAGCCTGCAGCTTAAAAGGAGGAGTAAATCGGGGGAGGGGCGGTGGGGAAGGCGGGCAGAGAAAAGAACCGGGGGAGAAGGACACCTACAAGGATAATGGGGGGGGGGGGGGCAATTACAAGCTGAGAGTGAGATGATGGAGGCAGACAGGGGGAGGGCACTTAGTGGCCACAAGCCAGCCGACACGGCGACAGCAGCATTGCCCCCTCCTGGCAGCGCACTGGGACTGCATGTGAGAGATACAGCCATGTTTCCGAGCTCATCTCATGACGTTCAGAGGACACGTGACAACTGCAGAGGAGGTGGCCCCTGCTCAGAACACAACCATAACCCCTACCCAGCCCTAACCTAACAAACAAAATACATGATAATTTTTTATTGCAGTCACAGATGTTTCAAAAGTTGAGTTTCCTCTTGTGGGGACTGAAAAAATGGTCCCCACAATGTAATATATACATGACCCATACGGAGACAGACACACCCTCCCTGAGAGGATAAACCTGTTCCAGTGACACAGCAGCACAGTACCGTTTCCATCCAGGATAAGGAAGGACTGCACTGATGGTTGTTGGTTTGAATCCTACAAATGACGCTGCAGTTTCCCCATAGCACCCCCTCCGAGAGGAGCTTCAAGGACAGACTGATAACAGGGCGATGTGGGGGGGGGGGACAGCAGCATTTACAGATACACCAAGCTGCCCTGAAGCCACCACAGGAACACTGACTGTTCTTCACATAGTAATTGAATTGTGCATCTAGTCGCACCTCAGAGTGGAGAAATCATGGAAACTCACATACCTAGACTGACATTGCCCAGAATCCCACAGCTGCTCCACCTCCCCATTCACGAGGAACTGCGGACTAGCTAATTAGCTATGCAGCTCTTCAGAGGAGCCCATACACACACACATTTCGTATCTTTAGGGGAACTCTCCATTTCTATGGGCATCCAATCCCCAGACCGACAGACAGACACAGAGCACAGACAGTCACACACACACACCTGACCCCATAGGACACTGTGTATGTGTGTGTGCACATGGGGTGGGGAGGGGGTTAATTACTAAAACAAAGAAAGCGGGCAGCAGGTGGCGTGGTTGCTAAAGGCGCCGGCCGCGCCAGAAAGGTCCAAACCCCAGGTGAGGCTTTCCAGTAGTGCCCTTAAGTGAAGCACTTAAGCAGAATTAGTTCAGGAGAACTTGCTGCAGCATGCACACGGAGAAAACCAAACAGCGGCAGCCAGATCAACAGCTTCATACACATTATAATCATCATTATTATTATTATTGCTATTATTAATAGTAACAGCAAGTACACAGAGATATACTGCAGAAGTGGGTCAGGCAGCAGCAGCCTTCTGTGTCACGGCTGCCTGTGTCAGTGCCTCCCCGCCTGTGTCACGGCTGCCTGTGTCAGTGCCTCCCCGCCTGTGTCACGGTTGCCTGCGTCAGTGCCTCCCCGCCTGTGTCAGTGCCTCCCCGCCTGTGTCACGGCTGCCTGTGTCAGTGCCTCCCCGCCTGTGTCACGGCTGCCTGTGTCAGTGCCTCCCTGCCTGTCACGGCTGCCTGTGTCAGTGCCTCCCCGCCTGTCACGGCTGCCTGTGTCAGTGCCTCTGTGTGTCAGTGCCCCCCCTCCAGCTAGACTGTAATTTATAAACAGCAGATCGGCACAACTGTCCATAAAAACAACCCCAGCAGGCTCCTTCTCCCTCTTCCTCCTTCTCTTTCTCCTCCCTCCCGCTCTCTCTCTGCCCCCCTCTCGTCTCTCCTTCTCTCCTCCCCCTCTCTCCCTTTCCCTTTCTCCATCTCCTTCCTCTCTCCGTCTCTGCCCCCCTCCCCTTCCCTCATTCTCTCCCTCTCTTTCTTCCTCCTCTCCCGCTCTCCTTCTCTCCCCGTCTCCTTCCCTCTCCATGACGGCTCTAGGCACAGACTGTTCTCAGCCGGGAATGAACAGAACACGCTGTTCCCTCCCTGCGCTGCCCTCCGCGGCTTTGGCTCGCGCCCCCCCCCCCCCATGTGCTGGGTCCACATGCCGCGTCGCCTCTTGCTGCCCCGATTGCTCCACTGATCCCCCCACCCCCCCACACCCCGCCTCACTGCACCGGAGAGAAAGGAACTTCGGCCTGGGGGGACAACGTACCCAAGGATTTCAGAAGCCTGGCCGCACCTCCTGTCCCCCCCCGCCCGGCACACACACAGCGGCTGCTCTGAGAGGGAAAAAAAAAGTTCAAAATGCCAGTAAAATGGCCGCCACTGAGGAGCGGCTATGAGAAACATGGCTGGTACAGAACATTCTGCGGAGGCAGAAGGAACATCCCCTGCTAAGGGGGAGTCCCATACCACCACCAAGCTGCCAAGACCAGAGCCTACAAGCCATGTTACTGCAATGCCCCCCCTCCCAAGTCCAAGACACAAAATGCCCCCGTTTCCCTAGCACCCCTCCTTCCCTCCTTAAAGGTGCCCTCCCCCCCTTCAAAATGAGGTCCTGAGTGCCTGGCTCCCAGGTGAGTGCCCCACCCCTCCACGCAAAGACCCAGTCCCCCTGGGGGCATAGTCCCCGCTGCGGAGCCTGCCCCCCCCAGACGCAGATGATGGAGCAGGCCTCACTAGTCCTCAAACATGCCCCCCCCCTCCAAGCCTGACCACCCCCCAGCCTGCTGGGCCTAATGAGGAACAGCCTTGTCCCACCCTTCCCCCACCCACCCAGAGAGTCCATTGAGGAACAGAGAATTTTGGGGTGGGGGGGAGGTTGCATGGAAAGCTGGGTGGGGGTTGCCTCTCTGATAGCACATTCCTGAGCATGGCTATGTGCCCTGGACGGCCGACACGGTCGCTTCCTAAAACCAAATGTCTATTTCTTTTGCACCGCCCTCACCAGCCACCTCACGCGAGGCTCAGCGGCCTGCACCGTGCACGTCACGGCCAGAGCCAACGGCATCATCACGTTCTCAACAAGACCACCGAGTGAGGTCATACCTACGCATTGAGGCCTTTGGGAATCCGGTCTCCAGCTTCCTACATCCTCGGAAGCTCCCCTTGCCCGGGAAACATCTCAAGTCACATGAGGCGCAGGGCGGGGAATCCGAGTCCCATCTCCAGCACGCCAGACACGCAACGGTGATAGGCAGGAACTCACACGGGCGAAGGACTCCTCGACGTGACTAATCGTTGTTTTTTCAAGTGAGCACTTGTTACGCCTTTTTAGCCTGGACACAAACCGCGAGCCGAGAAGGGTTAACAGGCAGCAAACTTGTCCGAAAGATGCTGGCGTCGTACCCATAACATGTGATGGAATCCTGCCTCCCTGCTCATTTAACCAAACAAGCCCGACTATGTGTGGCACACATTAGCTAAGAAAACCAGAGCAACTGCAGGTAAATATCTGTATTATACCACAGCCTAGAAAACAGTAATTTAACCTAAGAGGACCCAGGCGAAATTACAGTTGAACAACAAAGAGCTGTCTTATTGTCCATTTACACAGACAATAATCATAACTGAGTATTTTTTATACATCAGTTGTACATACATTTACATAAAAGACACACATGCCTTGAAGAACATTAGCAGGGGTACAGCGTGCCACTCAGTAGGCAGGAACAAAACTGACTGTTCAACGGAAAACTAAGGGTTCTGGTCGTGTTCAACCGGCTTTCCGTAACCTGTTAACCTCGTCGACCAACGGTTGTCAACGAACAAAACCGGCGAGGAGACGGCTGCTCCAGGGGAATTCTGTGTATCTGGTGTTTGCATACGTGGCGTGTCTTAAGAACGGGGTGCAAACGACGAATGTTTAACAAATGAAATATATCCACCTTCTAAACTCTTACAGCCCATCCCCAAAAATGCGGGGGATGCAAGTCCATCGCTGCACCAGCGCACACACAAAACCGGAGGCTATGGGAAAGTCAGGAACAGCAATTAGCCTGACTGCATGCAGTAGAAGAATATGGGGAATCAAGGGGGGAAAAAAAAAAAAAAAAATATGCGGAATCCTAATATGCGGAATCAATCCACGAAGCGGAGATGCGATTCAAACTCGCAACAGCGACCTTACCCACTAAGCCACCGAGCTTACGAAAAGAAATAAAAAATAATAAACTGCTGAAGCAGATCCTCAGAATTATTAAGTAACTGATAGGCTTGGGCGGCATCAAATTTTTCATACATCATACCATCTAGACATTATACCGTGGTGTGCGTCTTTTTTTTTTTACGGCATTTTCAGAAGTGGCGCTGTTCCCGTACTTTCAAATCTCAGAGATAGAGTTTGCAGAACGAAAATACAGCGCCATTCGCATAATACCGCAATATTCCACGGTGCGCGCGTAGTACATGCTAAGAAACTGCTTTTTCCGTTTTAAAGGAGCATGTAAGAAAGTGATACAAGGAGTATTTCACTGATTAGTTCTGCACAAAAATAATTACGCTTATCTGGAGATAATCGCCAAAAAGAAAAATTTACGAGGCTCTTAAAGAGCGATATGTTTAGACAGTATGGCATTTTCCAAACAATTTACTTTTATACAACACACTACAATCTCTGTTGAGCTAACACATTCTTGGCATACAGACTGGTCTCTTCCTGGCATGGCTGGTGGACTGGCTCCCCGGATCACCTGTAAATCTATTTTATGAGCCTTTCAAATTTGTTGCAAAAAAAATGTCAGGCGTTAACATAAACGGTCTGTCCCTCTGTCGAGTTCAGAATTCGAAACAGTTGAGTATAGTTAACATGCATTGGGAGGCACTTTGTCTTACTAACCAGCACACCCAAGGTTAAAAGTCACAGACAACCAGTTTGTCGTTGCCACAGGTATCTGCACACAGAAAGAAGAGAGCCTTGGTAACCACTCTCTGCTGGTAACCACTGCTCCCAGGACAATGCTGGTCCAAACCTCCCAGTCCCAGAGTGTCAACCACGCATCTAAAAATAACGTTAAAAAAAAAAAAACCTTGGTGTGAGAACGGGACCCAATGTGTGAAACTGTAACATGTTAGGGACAGTGAGCGTTCTTTCACCAAACCATTTGCCAACATACAGCTACCCAGCCCATTCTCCCGGCTCACCTCTGCCCAGTCAATGGCATACGCATGGTCAAGAATAACACATGCGCATGCAAGAAAACACACATGCACACACTGGCGTGTCTGGCATGTGCGCACAGAGCCTTACAACCAGAGCCATGAAACCTCAGAAAAAAAACAACTCCTCTACAGAAATGTACAGTCAAACGACCATGCAGACAGACACCTTAAACAGCCACTGAAACAGTACTGACCAGAAGGTCAAAGGTCAGTGGAAATTAACCCAAAAAGGGCAACCTTTATCCAGGTAGCTGGTAAAGCACGATTAATGACAGAGACCCTATGCAGGTCAAGAAATATGGAAGTAATATGACATATTCAAATACTGAATTTAGACTCAATTTCATTTACACCAGTGACTTAAGGTCCAAAATAAATTATTATTTTTTTTTTACTGATATATCCACTCCTGACAATAACCCTTTTGCGCCACAAGCGAGTATGAGCCAGCACCACTACATCGTAATTACTCATAATTACTCAAATCAATTGCTCACAAACACAATTGCTTGCAGGTAATTAATTGATGTGCAAAAGATGAGTGTTAACCCGCATATTTTGTTCTGGGAAGCAGAAACAGGCTGTTACTTCATCACTAACCCCCCCCCCCCCCATTCCATTACAAATGAGCATTAACATAAATGCCACCCCCACCCTGGAGAGGCCTACCGTACCTTCCCTGCTTCACTGGGCCAACAGCTAGCAGGAGAGGCTAGATACTTTATTACTGCACCCTGTCATTAATAGTGCCCCCTTAACCCTATACATACCCCCAGCACTTAGCAGGAAGATTATTCTAATACCATCTCCTGGCACTGCCCTGCTTAACAGTGGCGGTGATCATTTTTATTCATTCATTCATTATTAACTTACCTACTTGCCTAGCCTACAATTGACAGTCTCAGCCCTTCACACAAGCAGAGCGTAAGCGAGCGCATGCAGACGTTTCCTCGCAGACAGCGCCAGGTGTCCCCCATCCGCAGCAGTAGCTAATGTCGGTCCTTAAGTGCTCGGCTACCCGCCGAAGTGTCAAAGCCGGTGCGGCGCGCCGGGCCGCCGCGACAGCCGGACAGTCTAGAGCCAAAGCTGCGGCGGGCAGGCTGACAGACTGAGTGAGTTTGCGGGAGCGGCCCGGGGAAGTCGGACAGCCCCGTCGCGTCACGCATGCGGTGGCTGGCAAGGCCTGCCAGGGTGACGTAGCCAGGCAGCCACGGCCCGGGTGGAGGGGAGGAGGAGCCAGACGGAGCTGCGCACTCACTGTGACTTTGGAGTTCTCCCTCCCAGAGGGGCTACCTTCTGACCCCCGTACCGTGCTGGGGGTGGGGGGGTGGTGGTATTGTCTTAGCTGGAAAGGGTTTCGCCGGAACACAAACAAGTGGGAGTCAGGGGAGTGGCGCAGGCCGTGCTGGGGGACAGGACAGCGCCCCCGTCAGGGGGAAGCAGACGGCACTGGGGGCAACGGCTGGACCCGCTCCAGTCCCACACACTCTAGGATTCCTTGGCGCATTTTTTTTTTGTGAACCGCCATTGGTAACATTGACACGGTTGAGCCACATCAAAACAGGCCACTTGCAGATGCAGATCTGAGTTTCTTTAGAGTACTTAGAAGTGAATGCCGCGTTTGACGCATTGTTGAATTTCACTGGAGGTATTTAACACACTTACACATTCCTACCTTGGAAAGTAGAGCAGTGCCACTCATTCATACTCAAGAACACTTCTTCCCCATGACTACTTAAGGAAACCCAGACAGACCACAGTATTATTCCCCAATTACCCTTTCCCAGCAGTCCACCTTAAAAAAAAAAAACTGTCTACACTCCTGACCTAGTAGTATTTCTTTCTGTAAAGGCACAATGAGCCACAGCTCATTGTCTCAGAATGGCGCTCAAGCCTTGAGCAGGCGATATTTCCAGCAGGTGAGCCGGCCCGACCCTGAGAGCACAGTGGCGTTTATCTGGCTAATCTAATCGTGGGATAAGATGGCCACCAGAGGTCATGTCGGGCCAAACACAGCTGCCCCTGGCAGGAAATGGAGGAGAAACTCCCCCCCCCCCTGCTCTCGGTCTTAGCAGGCCCCCGGAAGACCCTTTGATCAGATCACACAGTCATTCGAAGAGTCGTGCGGCCAAGCGGGGGCGACTGAGGGGAGTAACCGGCAGGCCAGAGAGGGACCGGAAGCTGTATGATATAAGGGCAGCCGTGAATGGAGTCTCTGAGGCCAGATGGCCACTGGCTTGTAAAGGTGTGGAAAAATCCTGTGCTCCCAATCAGCTCACTGTTGTGACTATTTGAGCAGAGTGTGCAGGGAGAGAGTAAGCGCATGCACGCAGAGCAACCTGCTGACCTCCAGGAAGGTGCGCGTTTACAAACGAAAGCCCACACTGTGCATGCGTGTATGTCTGTCCGCCATCTGACGTCAGGCCCGCTGACGTGCGTCACAGTCGCCGGGGAAGAGGGGGTATCTGCGTGGCGTGGGAGTCCCGCCTCCCCCCTCCTCTGACTCACCACTGGCCTCCCGACGCGACGGCCAGCATAAGGCAGACAGACGGATTTGCATACCATTTATATCCTCACGTGCGCCACCCAGGCGGCTCTCCGCGGCAACCACACGCCGTCACGGTGGCTCAGCCAGATTGCAGTGCCGTAATAACCCGCCAGGACCGCGTGTGAAACAGCCCATGGATGAAATGACCTAGCAGTGTTGCAAGACCCCTGTAACAGCCCCCAGAAGTCAAGGCTTGAAATGGAAACCTAGAACGACGCGATGCCAAAAACTGCCACACTTACTGCGTGTGGTACATCACTCATGCAACACTGGAGCACCACAGAAACCGAATAGTCAAATAATTTCTAATAGCCATTGACAAAAGAGTTCATTCCTCCACTTATCAGGAACTTAGACACCGTGTTTACATAAAGGAGAACCTTGCAAAGAGGCACAGAGCCTCAAGGACAAACTGTGGTTAAAAAGTCAGTTTTAGAAAGAGCCAAGAGGGACAAAGGACATCGGTGATTACGGAGAGATGGAAGTTTTTGTGTCTAAAGGCGTGCCAGTGACCAGCTAATGAGCAAGACAACAAAAGGCATTTGACCTGAAGATATGTGCATTTGGACCTGGTCAGCAGTAACGGAGAAGCAGAATCAGGAGGGATGAGGTGGCCTGAAATACGATAAACACTGATACCATCACTCTCGCTCACATGCAAAAAAAAAAACTGGGAGCATCACTAGAAGGGTTCCCCAAGCTACTTGTAGTTAGAACCTGACACAGACAGTATTGGTACCATGGATTGACCATGAGGCACTATGGGAATCTACCCAGTATCTAATCTTTACTACCAGCGCCAAGGATGTCTAAAAATAAAAGATGATGATGACACTTCTATCCAGTCTCTATCATGAATTATTTTTAACCTGTTCATGATCAACTTGATCTGTTTGGTCCTGGTCTGCTTCTCTGGAAAACAGTAAGAAAAGATGCTTTTAAACGACCGGAAAATGGAAGCCATTTAGGTCTATCGGAACAAAGGAAATGGGTTTACTGATCACCGTTTCTGAAGAGGACCTGGCACAATCAGCCAGCCACTTCATATGGTCCGTAGCCCCGGTTCAGGCAGCATAAACCTACTGAGATGGGATAATCATGGGCGGGTTTGCGTTCATTCCTTCTCAGCCAATCAGCTCTCGGACCACAGTCACATGCTAGACCCCCCCACCCCCCAGCTACCAGTGAAACTTCTCCACCCGCCGTGGAGATATCAGAGGCAAACCTCATCCGGCGCCCACGCTAGACACACTTCACAGATGACCTGGAGGCGCATTTACACCCAGGAACAATTAGTGTGCACGGCCTGGCACCACCTGTGCAGCCCAGCGCAGATAAAAGCTGCGACGGACCTCATCAATCCGCAGCCGCTGTGCTTTGAACACAGGAGAGCAGCTAATTGGGCCTCGCACTAGGTTGGCGGCGACCCCTCTTCTCCTGACCTGCCAGCCACAGGACCTCCCTCGCCGTGCCTCCCGAGGGGCCAGCTGGCGAAGCAGCCTTTTGATCCGGGGCCCCATTACCCGACAATGACATTTCATCCTGTTTCCAATGCCTCTTCATTCCTGAATCACTGCTTCAAAACCGTATGGGCACAGTGATGCCCCATATTACAGCCTAGAGAGATTTGTGACCGTACGCAACAGCAACAAGGAACTGCTTAGGAATTACAATGTCTACAGTGAGATAACAATGCAAAAGTATATATTAACCAAAGCTCTCTTTTCGCAGGCAGCATAAACAGTAACTCCCCTCATTTATTTACATAGTTTGGCATTTCCTGAAGCTTGTAGGGCTTGGTGTCGTCCAAGCACACCACAGGAATTCTGGGAATTGTAGTGTGTAGTCTCACAATGTTACCATCATAGCTTGCGTGGGGTCGGGACAGCCAATAGATTTCCAGTCTCAACTTGCTGGCTCATCACTGGACTGGAGTACCACACATTCCTCAGTGTAAACCCAAGAAAGGTGCTCACCCCCATCAGCATGCGTCTTGAATGACAATCAAGACATACATTGCACACATTTGTTAGCCTACCGAAGGGCAAGACCACATGGTGCTTATGAATGAAGACGGAGAGTTCTGCTCCACAGCCAGTACACAGCATCCCCTCACCCTCAACATGCCAGCTGCCCCAGCTACATTTCGCTAGATGGAGTACCCTTAAATGGGGGGGAAGACGCAGTACAGAACGCCTAAGGCTACAGTGGGTGCCATGCCACCCATCGCATGCTAGCGCCAAGTACACAGCACGCGGGTTTCCTGGTGACGCCATGCTGGTGAGCTACAAGAAATCCAAGAGGAGGGGGACAGACAAAGACACAGCACTGTCCTGAGCCTGCACTTTGACGCAACCCCCCCCCATGAAGTCCAATAATGGCCATGGACTTGCCAATAAGACAGCCATCTACAGCTCCATCTGCTCTGCGCGACACAGCCTGGCGGGAGAGGCGGCTCAGCTGTACCCCGGGTGGATTACGGAAACACCATCTGATGATCTTCCTTCACACTACTGCTCCGCCCAGCCAGGCCGTCACATGCCACCCCCACCTCAAAACAAAAACCACGAAGGACAACCTGAACACCGTGGCGTTCAGACTGCCCGACTTACTCCCCTGGCCCTCTGCCGCATCATACATAGCAGGGGACAGTGAAACACAAACCCAAGACCGGCTGCACAGTGAAGACCCCTAAGCGGCTGACGTCAAGCTACCAGGTTCTTTAATGACTAGCACGTTCTGAAATTACTGTACAGTGTGACTTCCAGAATGCTATCAGGGATCACAGAACCCCCCCCCCCGAGCAAACACCTCAATACCCACATCATTCTTGGGTGGTGGGGAGGGGTCTCAGAAGATATAGGTGACTTGGGGAACATATCTAGCGTGACAATCCAAGCTGAACACTGTTGGGATGGACCAGCTGTGGTGACTGTTAAAGGGAACGAAGTCAGCATCTCCACTGACAGAATCTCAATGCTTCTCGCTGATATCTAATTAATAGCAGATCGAGCCAGAAATTCGACAAACCTTTCTAACAGAAGTCTAAATAAAGACGATGTGATGACAAATCGCCAGAGCTCCACAAAGCAGCCAACAGGACGCAGATAAACCGTCACTGAAACCATTTATGGAAACTACAACTCATAAACTGATGAGTCAGCCCAGTCATCGCGACCCACCAACGTCACTCTCCTCCAGCCCATGGCCCGATGCGCTAGACTGCGCGGATGCTCTCTGGGCACAGCAGCCATGCTGGGCTTCGAACATCCCTAAGGACGGCAAAATCCAGCCCTGAGGTCACCGGGAAAAAGTCCTCGCCCAACCGAGGTAAAAAAAACAGCACAAAAAGCAATGGATATGAAAATTATGTATTCTGAAACTCGGAATCTGCCAAAATAATTTCACAAATGACAGAAAACGAATTTCTCTGGCCTAATTACATCAGGTAAGCATGCCCAGAGCTGAGGTGCTGAGGTATAAGACTTCTTACACTGAGATGGGCATGCAGTTTATTTGGTCATCCATTTATCTCGGGCGATTTCTGATTCTTAGTGACAGTCACTCACTCCCTGCCAGCTGCATCCTGCTGAGCCTAAATGGCAGGTGTGTTCTGCTCACACTTAAGTTATTCAGCACTCCCACGTATCAGTGGGACGGCAAACAGGGGAAATTGCAAATCCTCTTTGAACATACTGCTACAAAAAAAATGATGTCTAGCACCGATCTGATTTAGCCAACCCTGGATGTTATTCATGCTCGAGGTGTGAACTGGGGTTCGAGAATTCCTCCGCACGGTATCCTTGCCATCTCTGTGAGGTCACAATGAGCAACGCAGCCGAGGGAAGGAAATCTTTCCAATAAACGGGGTGATGTACAGTTTGCGATTAACAGCCAGTATGGCCCATTTGCTGTATTTTCTGAATGAATGTAAACACCTGACTCGAGAGAAAAGGTCCTGAAATAACTCCTCTAGTCATTTTGAAAAACGATATAACTGCTCTGTAGGCTGCATTTCAAAATTCAGCCTAAAAAACAGCATGTAAATTACACCCAGGTACACACAAACCTTTTCATTTACTCGTTCAATTATTAAGGGGTTGGGGATGGTGAACAGTCATCTCCTGAACAGAGGCAGAGCTTATTACACCCAACCGCACACTGCTGCCCTAAACCAAATGAGGCATCTATAGCTTCTCTGCCACGAGCAGAAGTTCCTGATGACGACACGAGCCGTCGTGTCAGAGCTTTCCTGAAACCTGCCCACCACGAGCAGGCAGGACTCACGGCTGGAGTGTTTGCTTGGTGGAGGCCAGTCCCCCGCTAGGTCAAACTCCAGACACTGATAACTCAGAAGACAGTTTCCATTCGGGGGATCTTCAGCAAAGGTCCCAAGTGACCTTTTAATACACCGTTAACCAGACTATCTGGCAAGGCTGACGTCCAAAGGAAGAAGAGTCAATTGAGATTGTTCTGCCTGAGGGAACATCCACAATCCTGAAGCTACCCTTTCTCCAGTAGTTTGTTTTGACAATGTGTGTGCCGTTGTTCATAAAATCATTTAAGGATTCCAAGACCCAACTTAAAAATAATATTACTATTAAAATTTCAGCCAGCTTCCACCACCCTGAAACATACGCCAACTACCTTTACTGACAAGCAAAGAAAATGAATACTCTAAAACCGTAACTACAAGGACATTTTACACAAAATCTTCAATGGAGGCACCCATTCAACGCAAAACAATACTATGAAATGTACGGCACACTTTGAAAATGCTGTGGCACCCGTTGGACAATGACAGTAAATGGCAATACACACAATTCGACACGACAGACGGCCATTAACATGTAAATGAAATTTCCATATACAAACGCGGATGCGCTGCACTGCGAAAAGCTTGTCATATTGTGGAATACCCCGAGACTGCAAGGCTTTATCCAGCGGGCAGGTCTGCAATGTTATGCCAAGCTGGTTAAAACACAGCATTTCAAAGAAAGAAAGAAAAAAACTTGGGGCAGGGTGCGTAATTCGAACAATACACTGCAGTGCTGTAGGGGTTACCAGAGGTAGACGGGCTTTTAACTACGGCAAAAAGGTGCTACAGTAAGACACCAATACGGTCTTTAAACGTGGGTAAACCCTCGCCGGTAAAAGCCGAGGAACACTCCGACGATGTTTCCATTATTTTAAGAGGAAAAATACATTAAAATTTGCCCCAGTCGGCAAAGTCTTAACACTACCGTTCGAGCGTTGCTAGTTATGCAGTGGCAACGCAAGCGCATGACCGGCAGTGACTGTAAAAAAATGGAAACAAATAAAATTAAACCCATTTCTGTTTTTGCAAAGGATTAATAGACACCACGGTACGGGGCCGTAGACGCTGGACATGTGCGACTGGATATAACAGAGCATTAGCAGCTAGATGCCAGGTACAATGCATCCAGCACGGCGGCACCAAACGCGTGTCCGCAACATAGTAACAATGGGAGACATTTTGTACATCATTTGCAGTATCTAAGTGTAAAGTATCGGGCGAATCGACCCTTTTCGCCCCGATCAAGCTGCCGGATCGTGCGTGCCGCGGTGAGCTCGCCAGCCACATTTCCCTGACACCGTACCGAGTGCACATCGGCCATTATTAAATCGCCGAGCTAACTGGGCTGGGGAAGGTTAATTAGCGTCCGATGTCGTTAAATCACATGTGTCGGGGACAGACCTCCGGCACAGTCGGCGAAACGCGCCGAGAAATGCAGCGGCGTGAAGGCTGCGCTCGCCGCGACAGGATGAATAGGACCCATTAGCCACCCAGCTTACCTTCGACCCAAAACTGCCCGAGGTTGATGTGCTTTAATCTCAGGTCCAGCAGCAGAAATCCACCAAGATCCTTGTTTTTTTTTTCTTTTTTAAAAAAAGAAGCCGATGCGCAGCCCTCTTCTTTACAAAAGCACTACCACGGGGGGAGATCGCCTCTAACTTTGCAAGCTGCGCTTAAGTCTCTTTCTTTTCTGATCCCTCTCCTTCAGGTGCAGCCTACTAGCCGGCCAGCTAGCTTAGCTTGTCCGCGCCGTCTGCTCAGCTAGCCAGTTAATCCAATAGTTTCTTTTTTTATCCCCCTCTTTCCTTTTGCTGTTTTGCTTGGCTAAGTTGTATTCTCCATACTCCGGTATGTACAACGCGCCTGTGCGGGAAACGTGGTAAAACACAGTGAGGATGTGCCCGCGGTGTCTAGGCGGACCCGGCTGGGGGGTAGTTCCTTCGCTGAAGGTGCATGAGTACAATACGGAAAGTGAGGGCAGCCTCCCCCCGATCACGCTGCTGCTGTAGATGCTACACTCCGTGCAACTCGGCCGTGTTTGTTCGGGCTTCGCTGCATACCTCCCTCTATTGCACAATGGCCTGCTATAATTTATTCATGAGATCATGAGGATGGAGCTTCTCTGTCGGGGGGGGAGCAGTTTTTTTTTTTTCATGTCTCTCTCCCCCTCATTGCCTTCCTGACTGACTTCTCCCTGCCCTCAGACCAGAATAGCAGATCAACTATTGTAGGAGTTACTAACAAGAAATATGTTGTGCCATCCGTAGTGTTTGCTTGGGAGCAGTACTGATGAGATCACTGAAAACTTACGCCATTTTGGCTTTTTGCATTGTGACAGAGGCGTTGCTGAGACGATCTAACATCGCATGAGTCTTGGATTAGAAGATTTATGTCCTAAGATACCGTTTTTTTTTTTTAACATTGCCGTGAAACTTTTCAGGGTTATAATACAATATTTAATTAGGGTTGTCTCTGATGATTAATACACACAAGTCTGCAGGCACATTGTTTTGATTGCCTATTTTTATTATTTTGATATATTATTTTATAGTATTTATAGTAAAACGCATACTACTATACAGAGGGCGCTATTTGTATCACGCAAACTAAAATGGTATAAATGTCCAAAAATCGCGTTTACATGGCAAAATCTATCATATTATTTCTTAGAATTTTCATTTTTATATGATGCGTGCGCTGAATTTTTATTACATCAAGTGATTAAACATTAATAAATTTTCTGCTAATTTTTAGTCACAATAATATATATATTTTTTTAATTATCAAAATTGCAATTTTGATAAAAAGGTAACCCATTCAGACTTGGGTTTTTTTTTTTTTAACCAAAGGAACTTAAGAACATAGTTTGGACATTCTGTCCAAGAAGAGGTCTTAGCCAGTTATATGAATCTCGGCCAGAACTGAGAAATGTGCCTGGACGGCGTGTCCTGTTCTGGGCTTCTGCCCAATGATGTGAGGAGCTGGGGGGAAGCATGTAAAATTGAGAGCAGACTGCTGTACAGAATAGCTCCAAAGCAAGGTCATAGAAGGTCAGGCCCAACCACACCCTCTATACTCCAGGGGAAACAGAAGATTCCATAAAAAAACATTACAAATGCATAGCTGGATGAATGACACAGATTGACAGAACAGAACACACACAAGAGAAATCTCTAGCTGTAACTTTTTTTATTGGTGTTTCACTGATAACTGCACTTGCATCCACTCACAATGTTAAACAGGTACCTATGAACTAAATGTGAAGTACTAGGTAATATAAGCTTTTAAAGTGCTCACCACTGATGAATCCAAAATCCTTCAGAGAACTGTTTTTTTTTTTTTTTAATAGTTTAGCCTATTAATTCAGAAATGTTGCATTCACTTTAAATATGATTGTTTGGAGAGGTTTATGGCGCACTGTGTTGTTTAGCATAATGTGATATCGATTGTCTGCAGTTAAGATATACACCAACCTTTCTGACGAATATGTACAACCAAGTCACAGTGGGGTCACATTTTAACAACAACAACAAAGGACCTTTCAATGTGTATAGACTCCAAAAAAAAGCGACAGCCAATGTGCATTCTGATGTGTACTTCTGTGTTATGACCATGTTTTATGACCCTATGCACCAGTGTGTATCTGTTTGCCGATTACCGCCAGCTCATCGCCCTACTGACAATGCATACTTCTCTTCACTGATGTAAGATGTTTATAATTAGCCATTATACATATCATGACACATCATGAGATAGGGAGTGACGGTTTGGAAGTTCAAAAACTTTATATATATATATATATACATGATCATATCATGCACACACATAAAATGCCTAGGGTTTACAGTGATTCATGTACTATCCATCAGTCGTGGTCATGGCTACAAGGGGGTTAATATGCCATTACCATAAAAATTATTTCTGATACTATGCAGACAGAATTAAATATATGGAAATATATGGAAATGGTTCAAAGCACACAACAGTTTTTCCAGTGCAACCTATTGCATTGCATAAGAGATGGGAGTGAACATGTCCTAGTAGTTGGGTAATACATTTCCGGGTCAGTATCTGAAGTTCCATACTTGGAGGATTTTATCATTCTACTCTATATACATAATATACACATTTCTAGCCTTATGTGCATTGGTGCATCTTGTTAAATGTTTAAGTAAAAAGAACCATTACGATCTGATGGAATTCACTAGAAGTGAGATCCCAGATGTCCAATAACGAGACAAACATCAAAAAAGTCCCTAAAAGGGTGGCCAGATATTGAAGGTTCAATTAAAAGATTCAGAAGTAGAAATGTGTATTTCAATTTGGAAAGCCTCATAAAATAGACAACAGACGAGAGTATTTTATTGTGTAAGGCTGTGATGATGGTTTAAATTTAAGAAGTATTTTGATCGCCTTCAGTGAAAAAAAAAAGTTCAACTTCGACATAACATGTTTTTTTCCTCGCAGCAGCCAAATTCCTGTGACTCATCAACCACAATCAGTTAGTTAAAGTCATACCACACATCTGTTTCTGAATGAGTGTCCAACAGCTAAGCCCAGTACAAGCACATATTTACAACAACTCTCGAACGACCTAATGTAGAATAGAAGTTGGTCTTGCAGCCCCCTTAAATTATAATGGCAGCGCCACCTTAACCAACACAGAAAAAGAACAGTCTCTTCGAGTCAATACACTTCACAAAACGAGAACGAGATGGACTGTACCACTTCGACTGGATGGGAAAGTATACGTAATTAAAGCATGGGGAAGGATATTGTTTCCTGTTTTGATACTATCGTGCGTTAGTACAGAATAATACTAGGCTGCAGCCAGTTTTAGTAATCATTACAGTTAGAAATGAGGGGAAAGGCTGAAAATAGTACGCCTCCTATACCACCCCGCTTTCGCAAAAAGGCCGGTGGTCTGCTCCGCCCGAGATGGCCGGCTGTCGCACATCATGGGAATTATCCAGCAGAGAGACGGCGAGCTGGAGCTAGACAGAAGCTGCAGAGAGGGGAACAATGGATCTGGAGTTTCAATGTGCAGCATTGAATGGCACCCCCAGCCCTTCAGCTCTGGGGGCAGATTTACCATTCTTTGCCTCAGAGACATCTGTTTACCACGCTGTCTTTGCAGGAACACTGTACTAAAAAAGAATCGACTGATCAGGTAACGAAAGTATGCTTACAACAGCCCCCGGGAATCTGTACAAACCAAGTAGGGCACCGCGGTGTCATGCACAGGGTTTCGGAATACCATTTAGTGGCTGTTAATGGTAGAACAGTTGCAGATAGCATTGATGGTTGTCTTCAGTCACGACTGGAGCAGATCCACATGTTTTGTTGTTTGTTTGTTTTAGGATATTTCATGGTTAGTCATAAAATATTGCATGGCAGAAACAGCAGAATTTATTTCCCAGTATAATATTTCATAAGAGATACATGTGGAATTAACACCTGACTGAACAGCTTCAAGTAAGCTGTAAGTAACATAGCAATTACTGATTTAGCAACCAGGCACAGGGTGAGTACTGTGACGGAGCCGACCTCTCCAGCCCCCGTTCGGGACACGGGTGGATAAATGCGGTAGTACAATAAGCCAGGATGTGGTTTGTTGAAAAGTATCCTTCGTATTTGTGCCACACCACACTGGCACAGTTTATGCATTGCTCTGTCTGTGTGGTGTGGGGGGGGGGGGAGTCAGCCTCTCTGCAGCTCAGGGTTGCCCTGGAAACAGGTGCAGATATTCTTTGCATTTTCTTCAACCCCGCCCCCCCCCCCCCCCATC
>JAODKL010000118.1:27653903-27677739 GCA_026780765.1 Petrocephalus schoutedeni
GGGGGGGGGGGGGGTCACGTCTGGCTGGGCAGCCTGCTGAGAGATACCACTGCAGCTCTTAGTGTGGCTGGGGGGTCGGGTTATAGTGTGGGATCATGTGACATGTCACCGAGTGGAGGGGACACTGATGGGGGAAAAGCCCCCAGGAAGAGCCATCTGACACACACAGGGAGCCTTTCTCATTTAAAACAAGCTGTTGTTCTGTGCACCAGAGGTGACCGCCACGCGTGGGGGGAGGGTGAGCTCTGAGGGGCATTGGCTGTCATGAAGAGCGCACACACAGCCTGATTGGGTGCTTGGCTAATTAACATGATCTGTCTTTTTAAAAATCCCGGCCATCACACCCGCGAGCGTTCCCCATTTTATCTTTAAAAGGCTGGAACACAAACTAATGTTCCGCTTGCTTGACCCTATGACCCGAACACCTGTACCTGTCCTGCCTACTCCCACTTTGCTGCCGGTTACTATGAATACAAAAGCATTACTCAGAGAGTTACAAAAGCCTAAAATGTCGAATTCTTCAGTTCTATTTAAAGTATTAAAAGATAGCAGAATAAACAGAAGGCCTCTCAAATCAGCATTTTTGTGCAATACTATTTTGATATATACTTATTATACTTATTATATATTACTTAAAGCATTTCCCTTTTAGGCATTTCATATGTTCATCTGTCATGCACATATTAATGTCATTAGACTGCGATTCTGGCCTTAAATACCATAGACATCTTTAAATATATAAAAGTCAATTTGTTTTATTATATCTTTAAAATGAATTTTCCTGCCCTTCCCTTCTCTTTATGCTTCGCCCCATCCCCCATTCTAGTCAGATAACTAACCAGGTCATTTGGAATTTACCCACAATGCTTCATGGGCGCTGCCACAATACAACATACGGATAGCATTAGAGGCCAGCCTGACCTGACCTGCTCTTTAACCTGACCCTTAAAAAACCGGCACTATAGTCTACTCTACTTATGTGTAACAGGAATCAGATCAATTATTCAAATGAGAAAATGCTGCCAGACATAATGCCATATAAGAGTTGGTATATCTGTTTGGAAATGGTTTCAAATTTTGACCATGCTGCGCATATACTCTGTCAGCGGTTCAGGGATGTGCATTTTCAGTGGTTAATATGCCTCCAGGTACAGCTTATTAACAGTGATTAAGATTAATACTCCTCTAGGTACAGCTTAGGTCATCATTTACAGTATTAGAATCCAAACCGTTGTTAATTGCCTATGAAATGGCAGTTGAAAATAATTACTTAAATGGTTTTCTGTCGAATGATTATTTTCCTATGAATAAATTCGGCGATTAAAGAGCATCGTTCCCTATTTTGGTGCATAAACTTGAATGTGACGATGTGAAGCTGATTTTTCTTCCGGGGGGGGGGGGGGTTTGAGGGTGGTGGCACACGGAATGGCAGCTCTCGAATGAAAGATCTGCTCAGCCATGGTGACAAGCATCTTTAAAAAGACGATTTCACATTCACATTGATCAGAAGGTCGTTTCGCGGCGAATGCATTTAAAGTTCTTAACATAGTACATATTCAAATAAGGCACGATTTTGCCCTTTCATCTGATATGGCGAGTATTCGAATCGTCGGAAATTAATCAATCAGTCCGTATTTCAAAAAGTACAGCAGTATAAAACATTTATGTGTCAAGACATCGATGTGTCAGTACATACATTTTGATTGGCTTCCAGAAATGTGTTCTCGAATAACTGCATGCACAAGTGGTAAAGAAATGTAGCGTAAATCTATTTTGTAGAGGATTTAGGGACCATGCTGGTTGTATGTCATATTTAGAAAAAAGGTGGCGGTGATAGTGGGGCTGGGGGTTGAGTGCAGGGGGGGGGACGTTGGTGGCAAACCTTTCCAATGACGCCATTGCAGCAGATTGTAGCGAGGACAAAGATCGCCATGACAACGCGGGGAAATGCAGGAGAAGGCTGAGTTACGTGCTAGCTCGCGTTACAACCAGCCAACACACCGGAACCAGCCTTTCGGCTGCAGCGCCAAAGTCCCAGCCGTTTCATCCTGGAAATGGTTGGATTTGCAGTTACGGATGTTAACTCAGAACTCAGCATCGGTTCTAGCGTATATTAAAAAAATAAAATAGTTCGTGGAATTTAACACGTACGATTGAATCCCTAAATCAATGATCTTTGATCACCTGGCAGCTTAGTTTCCACACCAAGTTTTAAAACAAATATGAGGGGGAAAATTGCGATTTTCATTTGCATGTTATGCGTTACTGCCATCTAGCGCCAAAAGTGAAAATAGAGTTGGTTCGATCCTTATATGGCTGCTTTATTTGGTGCATATAAGGAGCTGCAGCCATGAAAAAACCTACTCGACACAACCTAAATAATGTGGCAACATGTGAACTGCTTTTAGGGTCTCAACCCGTATTTGCATCACATCCTGGTACAGCAACTGTTCAGCTCAGGACAGCAGAGCTCTGCAGCGTGTGGTGAACACAGCACAGAGGATCACGGGCACACAGCTCCCTGCGATCCACGACATCCACACAACACGCTGTCTCAGGAAAGTGAGCTGTATCAGGCGGGACCCCAGTCACCCTGCTCTGTCACTTTTCACCCTCCTCCCATCCGGGAAGCGACTAAAGTCCATCCGGACACGCACCTCCCGGTTCAGGAACAGTTTTTACCCTACCGCAATCAGACTCATAAACAATCCCTAACCCTGTGTCACCTCCACTCACTGTCTCTGTTTATTATCTAGATACATTTTTTCCAGTCTTATTTCTTTATGTTCCACTCGTCATTACATTTCCTTGTCGTCTTGTTCTATGTTGTCCATGTTTACTGTCTGCAGGGGCACATGCAAGTAAGCATTTCATTTTACATGGTACTTGCACTTGTACACATAACAATAAAGAATTGACTTGTATTTTACAAAATGGGTTTTTAACAGTGTGGGTTTAGATATCTCTATGTACTGAAACAAGGAATATCATGCACATTTGAAATGAGATATTTTAAATACATCAGTATTATTCATTATTCAAAGTCTAAGATGTGGGCCATTTTTCTATTTTAAGTAGCCAAATATAATGGCATGGTGATAATTAATATACATCCTGCATGTATTCTAAGAAGCTGCTATGAAACAAAAATAAACCAATTTTTCCAGTGAATATCACTGTAATAATTCCAGAGGTGGTATAGATAAAAATCCAGACCAGGATTTTGTTTCACCCAACCAGTTGAGCATAAAGATTCACAGTCACAGGGTAGTCAACAACTGTTGGTTGAATCAAAATCTCAGTGAGAATTTTTACTTTCTAGACCTGAACTATCCACCTCTGAATAATTCCCCTAAAGCTAAACCACCTAAATGTTTCTGAACTGATGCAATCACACAGGCATCCTGCCTTCTTTCATGAGTTATGGGAAGAACTCCTGGTTTACTGTGACCCCGGGTTGCAAAAGTGAAAGTGGATGATTGGACGATGCATGCAATATAACGTTACAATATAATATAATTTTATTGAACTCAATAAGTTCAAAGAGAACTTTTATCTGGCAACAGAATATTATTTTTCTATTTACTCCCATATGCATGTTCAGAGCTCGATATAGCAACGTCAAAAAGACCTTTACAGTAAATACCACAGATTAAATAACTGGTTCCTTGTACTGCTGTGAAGTTGTAATATTTTCTGGGTTTCCGCAAATATCCCCGTATTGTACTTCGGCCGTGACGCGCGTACTTTCGCTTTCAGTTTTAAACGGCGCGCCTCACCTAAGATACCATGGCATTGGCCGAAACTCTTAAGGAGAGCTCCCACGTCCCAGTGACGAACATCGGCTTGTCATATTCCAGTGAGTAAGGTCTTTGCATATTTCCAGTCGTCTAACTTAAGTCGATTTAGCAATATTGCTGCATAGTAGCACATTACACATTAATGGTATTCGGTGTAAATTACGTTGGCTTTAATCGCTGACATCACGGTACTTACTAAGAGTATTGTTGTCTTTTTCCTTCGTGTACATGTTCTGCAGCACAGTACTTAAATATACGATAAGTAACCCGAATAAAATATATTTTATTCTGCAAATATATTTCCCCCCAGCAATGCTATGTATTTGTTCGTTTGGAAATGAAATAAACATGTCTTTCGTCTGAAAAGAAACTGAAATATATTAGATGCACGTCGTTTCCTTAGCTGGGAAGCTAATTGGCTAAATATGGCTACTTGTAGTTACATGTCTTTATGCTGCACCTGGTGGGTTACTGCTACTCGGTCTTTTTTGTGTTTCTCACCCGTTCTTTCTATTTATTTCCTAACGATGTATTTTATTACACCAGACTGGGTGACTTACTAAGATGTTAGTATCTGGGTACTGGTACATTTACACTTGCGTGCTAGTGATGCTCTGCAGCGTGGTTCAGTGTTTTGACATTTTGAGAATTAATGTTAGCAAGTTAGCTTTCTGTCGGACGGCAATATACGTGCTGTGATTTCGCCTGCCTTCCTTCGCTATCTGTTTCTTTCGTTAATTATAACTTTCAGGACTGTGAAATCACCGTAAAGCATGTCAGACCCACATACTGATGAAAAGGAGCAGAACACGGGAGACCGGGGAAGCGACGAGTCGAGCACCTCACCCGGTCGTGAACAATCAGGCACAAGTGATCCGGAGCAAAGGTCCAGAGGAAGCGACCAGAATGCAGAAAAAAACGCCTCAGGTAAAAAAAAAAAAAAGCCAGAGAAGTGTACGGTCCTAACACATTTTTATCACTGTTAAGACAAATTTTATGCAATTTTAGGATATTTTTTGTTTCCTGTTCTCCACAAATGTAAAACAAAATCGTAAAATCATAATGGGATTTTACATCTAAAAACATACATTAATGTGCTTTGGTCTTTAGCCAGTTAAACTATGTGTCACTGAAAGTCAGAGCAGAACTTCCAAAACATAGGAATGTGCTTGCTCAAGTTAGGCCATCTGAATAAGTATGTTGAAGTGGGTGTTTGGGTTTCGGTGTTGCTTGTTAAGCTCATCACATAAATTTCATTAGAAAGGCATGGGGGGGGGGGCAGTCTCTCAATCTTCAGAGGCATCCACGCAGAATGTCAGCTCTCAAAAGAAAAATCTGCTCAACCATGCTGAGGAGACACATGGGATGGAGAGTCACGGGATGTCGGCTAACTATGGCGGGAGCAGGTCCCACTCGGGACAGTCAACGGGAAGTGAAGTCAAGGGCCAGATCAACACCAGCATACCCATACCTGACCTGAAGAGGCTCCCTTCCTGCCACATGCCACTGGATAAGTTGTACTACAGCAGCGACCACACTGTTCTGGTCAATGTAAGGATTTTCACTCCTCATCCCGTCCATGACTGTAAGAGAAAATTCACTGGTCAGCTGTGAAGACCTTGTAGAGTCATTTTTTGTGGACTAGTAGCTGTATATTTCTACACAAATTAGTTGTTTCCATTCCCTGTCTAGGTTGATGAATTCCACCGTGGGGAGCTGGTAGCACAAAGTGGCCAACCCAAATGGAACAGCTGTTTTGTGAAAATGCCTTACTGTGATGAAAATGTCGTCCAGGGCGGCCCTTTTAAGGTAGGGAACCAGAACATTGCTTTAAGGCAAGGCTTGCTTAAGGGGCGGAAGTGCTCGCTCATTTTGCACGTCTTTTTGCAGAAAAGAAATTCTCATTGTTCCTTTGTTTACAGACTAAAAATGCACGATGGAATGGAATTTATAAATGTCTGTCCAAACTCCCAAAGGAGCCATCATCATGTGATGTTGAGGTAAGGGATCTGGTAGGGATTGCCATTTACAGGCAGAATCATAAGTCAAAATATTCAATTAACTGCACCTCCACCTCAGACACGGGGAAATGTGTATGGAATATGGAACAAAATAGTTAACATTTCCATACAAAATTAAAAATGACATTTAATAGCCTGTGCCTTGTGCATTCAGGGAGAATGCTTCTCTGGCTTAAACACTAACTAATGTCCATGCAAAATGAGGCATTACTCATTGCTCCAAAAGGATAATTTTTGGAACAGTAAATGAAGCCTTGAAACTAGAGCAGAATGATACTGGAAAAATTCTGGGGATCAGTTCATTCTTGTGTCCTTGCTTGCCTCACTCAGTTTTTGTTAAACTTCTCACAAATACACCATATAATGAGTCTAAAAGCAAGGACGAAAATGATTGTGGTCACTTTGGAGAGTGCGTGTAGAGCTCACACAAAAATGGGAGGCAACGAACACACTGCAAACTCATTAGAACCACAAACAATTAAATTGCTTCTAAATAATATAAATATTTAAAATATGTCCTTTGTTAGATTTCTTTAAAATTTTATACATGTTCTTGAATATTCAATAATCTGACTCATTCCTAGTGTCTGGTTACATTTTGGAGGAAAAATTCGTTGGAATATATCTAAAACCAAAATAAATGTTCATGTTCAATTTCTCTCCTCTATCTTCTTTAGAAGGCAATAAAGAATTACAACCCGAAGTACAAACAACAGTGGTCCTTTGATGCTCTAAACTCTTTCTATAAGGTCAGTGATTCAAGTTGATAAGCATAAGCCTGTAAAACACTGAACTTGACACAGGTACAACACAGACATCATACATACACGGAGTGAAAGGTGTATAATGCATGCAATGTGCAATTACAATGTGCAAGTAAATTATCATGGGTCTGTGTTGAAGAGAAACTAAATATCCACATGGTGGAAAAGTTTTGTTGTTGTTTATTGAAAGCATGGGGAGTTGTTTAGGAGTCTGATGGCATTGGGGAAGATGCTGGTCTTGAAGTATATTGTTTTGGTGGTTTGGTGGTGAGGGAAGCAGCTGTAGGAGATCAATTGAGATCCCTTGTGAGGGGTCCCCCATAATCCCTTAGGCACGTTTAGTGGTGTGTTGAGTGTATAGTTGTTTGGTTGATGGCAGGGCAGAATGATACATCTTTAAGACCTTGGTGACAATAGTCTGGAGTGTTTTCATAGCGAAAGAATCCATTCCACCATACCAGACAGTGATGGATCATGTCAGGATGCATTCTGTGGTGGAGGTGTCGAACTGTACAAGGAGGAAACACAAATTAACATTCTTAGTACGCAGTGCATGTTTAAAGAAAACTGAGCAGCCCTGACACCATTTTGTTTAATAATTAAAATAAAGCAATTAAGCATTAAAGGGTTAACTTAAGCATTTCAGTCACTAGGTGCTCAGGAGCAAAAGACCATGTCTTCCACGCTGCGCAAAATATCTGAGCTGGCCCTCAAATTGCCAAACATGTGCAAGAAGGTAAGATGTACTGAGCCAATAACACAACCTCTTCTGGTCTTGTGGGGCTAAATGCACCTTAACATACCTTTGTCCCACTTTGTTCTTTGGCAGGCCATTCCCTTGCTGAGACAGGGCCAGAGTCATGCCATCACGCTGTCTCATCTTCAGATTGCCAGCCTGCTGGCCAACGCCTTCTACTGCACCTTCCCTCACCGTAATGCCTTCCACTGCAATGCCGAGTACTTCAACTACCCCACCATAAACTTCTCCAGGTCTGGTCCTCCTGGTGTTTTTTGTACCTGGCCATGTCTATGTTCTTTTCTGTAGCCCATCGGTGTTTTACCTGTAAGAGTCAGACTTTCTAGCCCATGTTGCCATCTGACAGGCAAGGGATGTAAATGTCACAGGTTGTGTTGAAGTTTACGTCAGTGACAAAATGCTGACGTGCTGCAGAGTGGACATGATAGGAGAATTAATCCGATCAACAGGCTTCACCACTGGCTAGCCAGTTTCTGGTGAAAGTTATTGGTGTTGGTAATATTAGACACAAATATGTTGATTATTTTATTGCACATAGGTGCACCTGTATTTACAACAACACCTTTTTTTCACCTAATTTGACATATGAAACTATTAATATGGAACCAGTCACATTATGGATGTATCCATAATATATATGAAATCAATCGTGGGTTGTTATTTTCCTGTCTAGTCTTATTTTTTTAGTACAAAATGGAGAAATTTAAACTTTCGGTCCTTGTATAAATGTATAAAATGTTTCCTAGGATTCCTGATATAGTGCAAAAAACGCATGATCTAAAGGTCGCATCTTCATCTCAAGAAGTTTTCATTGGTTTGCCCACATCACCCATTTGGTGGGACATCAGTCTTTTATTCATTATTGGATGATGACTCACTGCAGCCATGAGTAGTACTTCTTTGACAACAATAGAAGAGAAAAATGAAAGCGAAGATTTGCGGAAGGTAGAGCGTACATTTCCCTTTTTGTCACACTTGGCCTGGTGGGTGTTTTGTTCTCGTCCTCTCTGCAGCTTGTTTCGGGACTGGTCACCAAGGAAACAGGAGAAATTCAAAGCCATTTTCAACTACTTCAGGACAGTTACGGACCCTGGTAACTGCTGCCCAAAGTGCCCTGATGGGTCATGGGTCATTATTTCTTTCCTGTAACATCTAACTTGGAGGGGGTCAGCCTTGGATTCAGACAAATTGTCTGGTTGATGCACTTATTGGATCCTATGCAGGAACCCACAGGAGGTCAAAATGATTGTTTTAATCAAAAACCCATTGTTTGTGCTCCTTATCTGTCTGCAGAAAATCCGCCCCGGGGACTGGTAACCTTCGAGAGGCGCTGTCTTCATGACTTTCCACAATGGGAAAGGTGGCTCTGGTTCTTCTTCGTGTTTTTTGGTTTTGCGTGGGTTGCAAAGGATGGAATGTGTCATTAACCTGCAGCCACTCATTCCCTCTCCATGGCTGGCCCTCTGGCACTTTGCAGGGAATCCACTATGCTGACTAAACTTCACGTCTCCTCAGAAGGCACCATTGAGGGGAAGGGCCAGGGCATGCTGCAGGTAGGTACCCCAACCAGACCTGCTGTCCCCTGGCGCGTTCTGTAGCTGCTGTCTTGTACTATTTCCCGATTCAGCTCTGGCTCTGTTATGTTGAACTGATAGTATGTAATATTTTAATACTTTACTATCACTGTCACAGCACTCAATTTTTTGACAAAATATACTTCACAAATCGGATGACCTCTATATTTTTATATCATTCTGTATCATCTGGTAATACTGCAGTATTTCCCATGTAAGCTGCTGTGGAGTCCTCTGTGCTGAGTGGAAGGTCTCGGGTTTGTGGCAGGTGGACTTCGCCTGCAGCTTGGTAGGAGGGGGTGTGCTTGGGAATGGTCTGGTCCAGGAAGAGATCCTGTTTCTTTGCCACCCAGAGCTCATTGTGTCCAGGCTTTTCACTGAGAGGCTGGATAACAACGAGTGCCTCCTGATCACTGGTAAGAGCATGCATGGGGTTCCTGCTGCTAATGTGACCTCCACAGCCAAGTAAGCAACCGCCATACTGGCCTGGTAGCTCTGCTACTTCTTTAAATGTCTTGTAAACTTGGGAACAATATGATCTTAAATTTATGTATTAATCACTGATCAATTTGGTATTTCTTTCCATTAAGGGGAAATGCACGTAATGCATTTCATACACAAAATGAATTTAGTTCATAAAATGCATTTTGTGCATGAAATGACTTTCTTCTATCTACAAAATGCGGAAGTGCTGATATCAATTCAGTGCACAAAATGAAACGCTTTTGATTTCTGTGCACGACAGAAAGTGAAGTCTTTATTCTTTCATGGAGAAAATGTAACTGGAGTAAATCTTTCTGTGTACAAAAAGCAGCATTATTTGATTCTGTTATTAAAAAACACACAATCTATAGAAATAGATTTTCTGACACAGAATCTATTTTGTGGACGAAAATTAGCACTTGACACTTGGTGCCCCATATTCTGGGGCACATCTCAATTTTGTCCTAGCCAAGAAGTTACTCCACTGATTCAAATAAACAATATCTGGATTCTGCTTTAGTTAGTTTGGTGTATTAGCATTGGGCTTAAGCAAAAAGGGCAGCTCCTCTGCGTCCCTGATTTAATGTGCAGTAGCACTTGTCATACCTTGTGCCATGACAACACATGGACTCCCCCTACAGGTCCCCAGCGGTACAATTCATACACTGGCTTCAGCGACACCTTTGTATGTGTGGGATCCTATATGGACGAATGCCAGAGGTAACCCAAGAACACGTTAGCGTCACCTGTAGCTGATTTTATACATTTGCACCTAAGTTTTGCTGCAGATGCAGCTTTCCCTACTTGCTGAAACGTACTATAGTCTCCCTTAGATCTGTAGTACCACCTAAAAGGTGAGGTGTGCTAAAGTGAAAGGATTCTTCAGACTAAAACTAAGCAATGTGTTGATCTCTATCCAAAGGGATGAATGGAGAAGACGGCACAGGAAAATTGTAGCCATTGACGCGCTGAACTTCAAAAGCCCGAGGGAGCAGTATAGCATCAGCAGTGTAGTCCGTGAGCTGAACAAGGTTGGTTGGCCGGCACGGTCTCACCCTGTTACTGTGACTCATCGTGGTAAGGAAACCATTGCGGGTGTGACTGCTGTGCTGTCAGGCAGCTACCGGCGTAATCCGGTATGAACCCGAAGTGTACCCAGTGTCAATAGGGTTCATGGAAACAGGTCGGGTTTTATCTCCTCTACAAAGCAGGAAAGTTCAATACATAAGGACAGCAAGAGGAATTTGTGAGGCCAGGAATTAATCAAAATCTAATCAGCTTATTTGATGTTGCTAATGATCTTTTGGCTCTCAAGTAGTTTTTGTGTTCTCAGACTTCACTTATGTGAGTTTCCATACAACCAGGTTAAGAAACAAAGGTGCTTTTCTTAATATGCATTTTTTTGCGTATTTTTGAAGGCTTTCTGTGGCTTCATGGGAGAAAAGAACATTCATCCAGATTACTTCCCAGCTATTGCTACTGGGAACTGGGGCTGTGGTGCCTTTAAAGGTGACCTCAAACTCAAAGGTATGACAGGTCACATCTTGGCAGGACAGTAATTTGCCTTGTTGGAATGTACTGCTGGAGTATCAACCTTTGGGTAAAATTTGTGGAAGAATGCAGATATACTGAGGTCCTCCTTTTGTTAAACCATCTAGCATAGTTGATGTCCCTAGTTCTAAAACTAATGCTGTTCAGTTATTTGTTGTTAGCTGAGAGCTTTCATCCATTTATCTTACAACCACTGATCTTGGTCAGCCAGGAGCCTATCCCATTCTGCACACGGCACACGGCCTGGGTAGACCCCGCATGGGATCCCCATCCATCACTTACGGTACATTAAACACAATCAGATACTATGGGAAATTTTGACAGGCTTTTTACTCTATTGACATGTGTTTGGACTGAAAGTGGACATGGGGTGAACATGAAAACTCCATACACAAAGAGCATAGAGCTTGGACCCCCAGCTCTGGAAGCATGAGAGAACACTGAAACAGCCATGGCTTTCATGCTCTATGGTCCTATATAGGCCTTATTGTGCAAACCAAAATGTACATAGAGGTCTCATGAATATGTTCCCTCTTCTGATACAGGCCTTATACAGTTAATGGCTGCGGCTGTGGCCAGGAGAGACGTGGCCTACTTCACCTTCCATAACAAGCACTTTGAAGAGGAGCTGTTGGGGATGTACCACTTCCTCACCCATCACAATGTGACAGTGGGTGAGTTTATAACCTCCCCATCCCATATACTAAATGAAGACTCAAGATTACACAAAACATTTGTTACATTTAGCACATGCACCCAAAATCAGATGATACACAATCTACCTTTTGCTTATTTCCACCAACAATACCAAATTGTTTTTTTGTTTTACTTACTTCATTGTTGATGTATTTATTACATTGTTGTAAAGATCACAGGAAATCCAGAGCCTTCAGGTTCCTAACACTGGGTCCTGCTGGGTTTACTGCTGACCCCCACACAAGCATCCACGTGCTAATTTTATCTCTCACTCTCTTTCCAGATCTGCTCTATGATCTCCTCAGTAATTACTGCAAGCTTAGTCAACAGCCCGAAGACCTCTATAAGTACATCAGAAGAGCCATCACATGACATGCAAATACTAAGATACTGCATGATGCCGTTGTACCATAAAAAGATTTTAAGGCAACACAGCCACACAACTAAAGACTGAAAATTCCTGTACATGATTCCTTTTTTAAAAAGAATCTAAACCATGATCAGTATTTGGACTTAACCAATGGGATGCTTTTCGAGTTTGGGAAGACATTAAGGGTATGAGTATTGCACAATCTACAAACTGTTCTTGTTGTTTTCAAGAATGAGTATATTTAACCAATAAATTATTTGTTTCTATGCTGTTACAGACTAATTCAATGAAAACAGGTGTACAGGTTTAAATGCAATAAGGATACCCTTTGTACAGCTACATGGGAATTAGCTGATTTTCACATAGAACATCTCGCTCTCCTATGAGACGCAGACATACACAGGTTGGAGCAAAGCTTGGGGTCAGACACCCCTGGAGTTCTTGGGGTTCAGGGCTCAGTGGTGATATTACTACCCTGATTCGGAGCGTCTGTCCAGATATGAGTCCTAGCCAGCTGAATAACACACCAACCTCATTTCACCCACTCACTGTTTACATTTGTGTTCTTTAAATATAAAACCTCCGCAGAAACTAGAGTAGATAAACAACACAAACGGCATGGCAAATGTCCTTGCTGCAAACAGAAACAAAAACTGGACCAAGCTAATCTAAAGAGAAAACTCTAAGCTAACAATGTGCTTTATTTAAGGAGGAAATCAAATTTATCACCACTGGGAGAATATCAGATACCGCTTCTGACTGGTCAGAAGAATGATAATATTTCATAATGCGAAAAGGGTTTTCTAGGTAAGTATTGTTTTTTTGTTAGCAAAATGCATACTTTTTCCATAACCCTTTTACTTTCGATATTGGAGATTAAACAGAGGGGTGTGGAAAACACTGCTAATGCTATGCTGCTTTATTACAAAATGGCTGCCTCTGTGGGAACAGGAATATCATGCGACTTGGGAGTGAGTACAGAACACCTTCCACACAGGCGTCCTATGAGGATTCTAGACTGTTCATCAGGTGACCAGCTGGGACCAATCAAAGTGGCGAGTAAAGGAAACGGCCATTTCCCCGTTAGCAACCTACATAGTTGGAGCTGTTCAGTTGCATGATTCCAACTATGTAAGTTGTTAACATGGTTAAAGGCAAGATTGCTACCGTACTGTGCAGTAAAGTAATTCTCTGGTCAGGCATAACCCGTGTAATAGTTTTGTGCTTAAATGTCAGTTCCTTCATTTTGACTATTAGCCTCGCTGGTAAAGGTGCAAAAGATGCGCTTGTCACAGTGTTTGCGGCGGGGTTTGTGATGAGAAACGGAAAGGGCCCCCTGTGACTTGATGCTTGCTCATGAAGCTCTGCCCCTTGGTGCAGAGGAGGTAAGACCCAGCATGTAAAAGTGGCATCTGGAAGGTGGGGGCAGGATGGCCACCTGGGTAACCAGAAATTCCCTGCCTTGCAGGGTGGGGGGGACATTGATGGGTGAGGTGACAGCTTTGTAGGTGGTTATGTAGAAGTCAACCACCAGGGGTGGGGGCCAGCAGGGCATTTAGTGGAGGAGCAGGCAGTAAGGGGGGGTATGACTGGGATGGGTGGGGGCTGGGGGCTCGGGGCTGGCTGGGTGCTAGGATCGGTCCTGGAAGCTGTCCAGGTTGAAGGCAGTGTCCAGGAAGCGCTGGAGCTCCACCACATGAGTCTTCTTGTTCCCGGTGGCAGGAGCAGCCGCGGGCTCTCTGCCGGCATACCTACGAGGCACGGGAACCAGACCAGTGACAGTGAGAGAGCCATCTGATTGGGAAGAAGGGAAGGGGCGGGGTGGGGAGGCTGAGCTTACCACACGGCCCGGGAGCTGGCTGTGCTGCTATGGAGGCGGGGCTTCACATAGTCATAGTAACCCTGGTTCTTGTGCTCCTCTTGGCACCACACCAGCTCCGCCCCCTCGTACTTATTGGCCTCTGCCTTCACCAGGTCAAAGGGGAATGGAGACAGCTGCGTACAGAGGATGAGCAGGCACATGGGGCAGGCCGTGTCAGATCGTGTGGCGACACCTCCAGCCGAATTTTATTTACGCACATCTTTGAAGAGCTCTGCGGTACTTTTTCCCGCAGTTCGCAGCTGCGGAGCTGGCGGGAGAGCACCGAGTGCCCACGGGTGGTACCTGCTCGATCCGCACGATGGCCACCAAGTGCTCCATGCTGCGTGTCTTCCGCTCCTTTGTCAGGTCATAGTAGACTTTCCCCGTGCAGAAAATGAGGCGCTTCACTTGCCCCGGGCTCTGGGACGCAGGGCCTGCCTCTGCGATCAGCCGCTGGAAGTGTGTGCCTTGGTATGAAGGGCACAGCGTCACACACGAAGGGCCACCAAGGCTGTCACAGCATATTTCTATAAGCCTGGACTAACTCTTACCTTTTGTTATCTGACTTTAAGAACATACTCCAATACAGTATTTCCCAACCCAATTCTCGGGGAACCCCAGCCAGTCCACATTTTTGCTCCCTCCCAGCCAATCAGAATCACCAAATACCTGGTACAGGAGCTGCGAGGAAGCAAAAATGTGGACTGTCCAGTGTCCCCTGAGGACTGGGTTGGGAAATACTGCTAAAAGAATAATACAATGAGAACAGCCTAAAGCAGTCCCATTCACTGCTATGCTCCATGGCTTAGCTCATACACAGACTGCCAAGTGATTGGTGGGCTTCTGCTCCACCCTCTCCCCTTTTCAACTCGCTCACCTGGCAACATCTCATCAAAGCTGGATTTGGCCTCTGGGTGGCGTAGCAGTGACTTGGGAGTGAAGATGATGAGCTGTTATTGGGGGGCAAAAGGAGGTGGTCAGACCTTAACTGAGAGGGTGTGAGAGGGTCAGTGGGTTGGCAGGAATATCAGCTGAGACTCACAGGCTTCCTGAAGGGGAGAAGGATCTGCCTTCTCAACACATGAAAGTAATTGCTGGGAGTGGAGCAGTTGACCACAATCCAGTTGCAACCATGTAGCTGTCTGACAGCAAAGTCCTCTGTTATTTTCTGGAGCAGGAAGGGGTTGTGGAGGAGAGGCTATTAGGCATGTAAAAGGCAGCAAACACACACGATTACCGGCATCAGTAGACAATTAGCCTGTTGGTCCTGACTACTGCATGAACACTAACACTGCAAAATAAGCAGGCCAGTTCACCCTGGAATTATTATTATAAGGAATTATTCTATGGTCACTCATCTTCAGGCTGGGCTGTGGGAATGTGACTTACTGGGAACACATCTGGGTCTTCGTTGCACATCTGTAGGAACCTTTCTGGACGAGCGGAGGAGTGTTCTGGGCCCTGGGGAGGGGGGGGGGGAGAGAACTGTAACAGGATCTTCTACCACACCTGAGGAACTCGGTTACACCGGCAGCTCTCTCCTCTGCTTATGCTTTCTCTCACACTCTATGTGAGACTGGGAGGGGTGGTGGCACAGGTCTGCTTCTGTCTTCAAATTGGTACTACATACCCCTCTCTCTGTCCCATCTCAACATTTCATCCTTTGAATTCCATGGAGTTGCAGTTTCCTCTCCATTCATTTACATTTACGGCATTTAGCTGACACCCTTACCCAGAGTGACTTACATTACCCAATTACAGGGAATTACAATCTCCCTGGAGCAACTCCCTGGTTAAGGGTCTTGCTTAGTGACCCACTGGTGGTAGACGGGAACCAGCAACCTCTTGGTCCATGACCGGAGCCTCATACCACTAGGCCACCACCATCCCGTTCAACATTCTCATTGACGTCTACCACCCTCCTGGTCCCCTAGGTCACTTTCTAGAAGAACTGGATAGTCTCCTCAGTCTCCTCCCCAATAACAGCTCAATCAGCTCAAAAAGTTTTGATATAAAGCGACTGATTTCGTATGTCAACGCTAATTTCATTACCAACTGGAGTTTATAACTGAAAAGTTTTTTAATTCAGTGTATTTTTATGTCCATAGATAATAAAGTGCTTCAAATATTAAGTTTGAATCGTAATACTTTCTTGAGACCATGGTTAAAATTTTGATTTACCACCACTGGTGCGTCACTTGGCAAATAGTGGTTGTGACAACGCCCCACTGCATGAAATGTTACAACCCTAAGTTGGACCCATGCAACTGAATGAATACTCTGTACTCTTTTCTTAAGAAAAAAAATTGTCTTTTCCCAGCAGAGTATTAGATAGATGGTATTCATCATGGAGTCTGAAAGCACTTATGTAAGTTGCTCTGGCTAAGGGCATTGCCAAATGCTGTAAATGTAAATGCTTAATAAAGCTGAATTCTTGAGAATGCAAATGGTCTATCGGTTACAAATCCATGTGAAACCATTAACAAAAGGACGGTAATATGGGGTGTATGCTGACCATGCCCTCTATGCCGTGGGGCAGCAGCAGCACGATGCCGTTCTGACGGACCCACTTGGCCTGGCCGGAGGAGATGAACTGGTCGATGATGCACTGGGCTGTGTTGTGGAAATCTCCAAACTGGGCCTCCCACAGCACCAGTGAGTTGGGGCTGGCCATGGCAAAGCCCAGCTCAAAGCCTGCACCCCCCAGAAGGAAAATTGAATGAAGAATGGGAAAAAAAACCTTACAGACCATTCACCCATAGGCATTTTAGCCAAACATATGGTATGAGCACTGGGGGCACTGACCCAGCACGCCGTACTCTGACAGGGAGCTGTTGCACACGGTGTAGGGGGCCTGCTTTGGGGACAGGTGGTTCATGGGAACGCAGGTGCTCTTGTCCACGTTCTGGTCGTGCAGCACGTGGTGGCGATGGCTGCGGAAGGAAGGAGAGAAGGCAGGAGAAATGAGGATAGGAGCAGGTCACCCGGGCAGGAGAAGAAACACATCAACATTTATTCACTGCAAATGCCCTTCCGTCAGACCTGAAGGTGCCCCTCTCAACGTCCTGGCCGCTGAGGCGCACGTGAATGCCTTCCTGGAGCAGTGAGCCGAAGGCCAAGTACTCGGCCAGGGCCCAGTCCACGGTGCGCTGCCGGATCATGGCTCCCCGGCTGCTCAGGACGCGTGTCAGTCCTGAGTCACATGCAGGCGGGAAGCAGGAGTGAGGAGCTGCCCTGTGTGAATGGCAGGGCGTAATCCCCATACATGCCCGTGTTTGTGAAAGGCACTCCAAACAACCTCAGGTGCGTCGCATCCTGGAATCCGTGCGCTCATGTGTAGTCATGTAACCGTACCTCCACCTCCGGCAAAGAGTGTGTCCTGACACTTCTGTGTCCGGTAAAAAGTGTACGCATTAACATACCGCCGTGGATAGTGAAGTTCTCCACAGGCACGGAAGAGGCCACCTGGCCAATGTGGATCAGCTCTGCCTCTTTCAACCCCGTGGACAAGCAGGTCATACTCTTCGGCTGGCCGTCCAGATTGAAGAAGCCTGTACATACAGGCAAAGAGGAGAAGAGACACACAGTGACAGATTAGTCATGACTACATAATTACTTCATTCAAATAATCGAAGCACAAAATAATTCAATTAATATTTGCAGGGCCAGAGGTACAAGTTTGGAATTTATAAACAAAAAAAAAATCTAATGCTTAAAGTTCAACCCTAAATCATTCTCTCAACAGCTGGCAGCAGTAACTGAAATCAGAACTGGTCAAAGGACCAAGGGTGACTGTACCCAAACCATGAACCGATCACCTGGACTGGGTCATTCATAACTCACCGGGCCAAGGGGAATCCAGCCAGTGCTTAATGTGGAGGATCTTCTTATCCTTGGAATGAGCGTACGCCTCCTCGCAGATTTTGTCATACTTTGCCACCTCCTCCTGGGGGAGTGCCACACACACAGTGTTCCTTCACTGCGCTGTCTCTCTCCAACCCATCACACTCTGCAGTGGATGATCTCACCTCGTACTCTTGACCGGTAACAATGCCCTCTGTAATCAGCTTCTCTGCATATTTCTGAAGGACCCCTTTCTGCTTTCGGATCTTCTTGTACATGAGAGGCTGTGTGAACATGGGCTCGTCCATCTCGTTGTGGCCATTCCGTCGGTAGCACACCTGAGGACACACACCCACACACCATGCGTTTGTGTTCCCATCTTTGTGAGGACCTTCCTTGATTCTCGGTCGGTAAAGTGATCCCACCATTGGGCCCTAGAGCAAGGCCCTTAACCCCACTGTCTCCAGGGACTGGCTGACCCTACTGTCCACTCTATGCCAATTTCATTAGATGGCCTTCTGGGATGCTTTTCCAGTTATACAGATGGTCACACATATATGCTGAACACTCATTGGTTGCTTTTCCTTCACTCTCTGGTGAAACTCCTCCAAAGCCATTTCTACTGAGTTTAGGTCAGGTGTAGATGGCTTGGCGTGTGCAAACCTGCCCAAAGAGCGGAGGCCTACCAGGTCCACGACCACGTCCTTGTGGAAGGTGGCCCGCCATTCGGCCGCTATGCTGCACACATACATGACGGCCTCGGGATCGTCGGCGTTGACATGGAAGATGGGGGCGTTGACCACGCGGGCCACATCGGTGGGGTAGGGAGAGGACCGTGCCATGCGGGGATCTGTCGTGAAACCAATCTGAAGGCGTGGGGTTGGAGTGTTGGAACAGCTCGGCAAAACCAGACAAGGCAACACCGAACACCGATTCTAGGCCCCAATATCACCATAAAATGAAATGGTGCTTCAGTTGATGCACTAAGGTTGGGGGTTCATACCCCCTCACCAACCCTGCATATTCTCCCTGTGTTGTACAGTTAGGCAACCTCTCTAAATTGCCCATTGTGTGCATTAGTGGGTTTCTATCAGTGTCCTGAGATGGACAGGCATGTGTTTCAGGGTATACCCTAGTGCTCTGCTGCCAGGGATAGGCTCCAGTTCCCCCAGTGACCCTGTGCTAGATCTACCAGTTTAGACGATAGATATATAGAAAAATTCAAAAGTACAATAACAATAGAAATTATAAACTAAGAAAAGTGAATATGTAAGCACAGTTACATTCTTCAGCTCTCAGAAGCTATGGATAAAATAAACCCTTTGTTCCTCACCACCACATATCACAAGGGCATTCATAGTAACCCATGATTAATTAACTTGTAGGAATGCGTTGGGAATGCAACAGACCTGGTTGTTGACAACGACGTGCACGGTGCCGTGTGTGGTGTAGGAAGGCAGGTCGCTCAGGTGGAACGTCTCATACACGATGCCCTGGCCGGCAAAGGCAGCGTCGCCGTGCAGCAGGATGGACATCACCTGAGACGCAGACGCCCGTCAGCACCACCACACCATGATCTCCCCACGCCGCTTTCGTGGCTGGCGCACAACTCCACAGCTTTCTGACATCGTGTCCAAGAACTGACAGATACATGAACTGATTCATAAATTAACATATCAATAAACTCTTACCCGTTTGTTCCACCTATACTTAATGGCCAGTCTATTAGGTATACCTGTTCATTAAAGCAACTGACCGAATACACGGAGCACAGTTACTGTGTGGCTGTGCATCAGAACAAACAGCTGCATTATATTTTTTTGAACGTCACATCATGGAAGAACGTCGCATGGTTTTCACTGGGATTGTTACCCGCTTTCCGTCAGTGTCCCCGCAGTAGAACTGCTCAGCCTTGGTCTTGCCCTGCACCACAGAGTCTACAGCCTCCAGGTGTGAGGGGTTGGCCATCAGGGACAGTGTGATGTGGCGATCCGTCACCCGGTTGATGCGGCGATGGTACATTCCCAGGTGGTATTTCACATCTCCTGAGCCCTGGCAAGACGTAGAGAGAGAGAGAGTGAGCTCACCTCATTTCAGTAGAGAACACGGCCTACTACGAGGAAAGTGTTCCAAGTCAGACAAATAGGTACAGAGAAGGTGGAGCCACATCCCCAGATGAGATGTGCTGAGAGGGACCCATTATTGCACCTCATCTGCAGCTTCAAGCTTGGAGTCAAACTGGCAGAAGATCTGCTCCAGCTCCTTGCGGATGACGTTGGCCAAGACATTGAGACGACCTCTAAGCATGGATGGGGTAGATGTACTTATATCAAAATGCAGAAGTCGAATATCATAAATAAGTTAATCTTTTGGTTCTGCCCTGAGACCAAAGCAGTGACAGCCGAAATGCCCCCCACCCCATAAGAGTACCTGTGTGACATGCCCATGATGACACTCTCCACTCCGTTCTCGCTCGACTTGTCGATGATGGTCTTGAGGGCGGGGATGAGTGACTCACAGCCCTCCAAACCAAATCGCTTCTCTGAGGACCACTTCCTCTGCAGGAACTCTTCAAACCTGTCACGCGGCGACAGGGAGCCAAGCAACCTGTCAGGCTTGGGGTCAGATTTGCTACGCAGCCTGGAGCAAAGCCGGGCACGAGGAAGGGCCGAGCAGTAGCAGAAGCAGCAGACCAACGTCGCTGACAACTAATTAGTACTGGATGCCTCATTCTGTGAAGCTGTGTTCTGTGTACCTAATGACCATTTCCCCCAGCCCTGAAAATTCCACCACTATGGGGCTTTCAGTAAGAACCTACACATAACTGTTCAATTCCAATTTTTATCCAGCAACCTAAAGAGCAGCGCTGACCTAGTGGACCGAATCATCCGGGCCAGCAGGGTCCTCTTCTCTTCCAGCGTGAACTGCATCACACCAGGCTTCTCAAACTTCTGCCGGATCCACTGGCACTGTTCCAGGTTGTTGATGAACATGAACTCCACGCCAATGTGCTGGCAGTATACCATCTGGAGGGGAGAGGATGATAGGGCAGGGCACCAAGCAATTCATGTATGAGCAACATACTGCTGGTCTGATGGTCAGTGACTGAGTAAGCAAGCTCCACCCCCTAATTTCCTGACTCCTCCCTCATCAGTTTTATAACTATTGCAAGATGGGATTAATGGCAATGACCCTTGAGTGCAATATAAGATAACTAGAACTGGTTTTAACTGACATTTAGTGCTGCATGGCCAAGGTTGCCTGTTCCAGACACAACCTTGTGTGTGTGTGTCTGCGTGTGTGGGGTAAGGCGTGGGGGGGAGGGGGGGGGGAGAGCTAGCGGACCTTGAGGCGTCGAATGATTTCTCTCAGGGGCAGGGCACTCTCGTTACCCCCTATAAAGGTGGTGGTGGGGAGCCGGAACACCTGGTCCAGATCCGCCTCCTCCAGCCCGTATAATCCTGGACAGGTGAAGGAGAATACAGTAGAGGGCCATGGGGGTGGGGGGGCAGAACAACAGATCAG
Organism: Petrocephalus schoutedeni; assembly: GCA_026780765.1. Classification (NCBI taxonomy): domain Eukaryota; kingdom Metazoa; phylum Chordata; class Actinopteri; order Osteoglossiformes; family Mormyridae; genus Petrocephalus; species Petrocephalus schoutedeni. Next base: position 27,675,149 of record JAODKL010000118.1, read on the forward strand.
AGACATGGGGGGGGGCACCAGAACACAAGGCCGACAAACACAACAGTGAAAAAGAAAAAAAAAAAACAGCAAAATGAGCATCAGGGAATGCAGACCAGGTTGGTTACAGGAAAATGAAAGTAAGTTCCTGATAAGATATAGATATATATACATATATGTGCATCAGCACTATAGCAGCACTCTAATCATCCATGTAATGTTAGGAATGAGGCGGCGGTGGGAGAAGGGACTGGAAGATGAAAGCAGCAGTCGGGGGGGGGGGGGGGGGGGGGGGGGGGGGGGGGGGGGGGGGGGGGGGGGGGGGGGGGGGGGGGGGGGGGGGTTATTGATTAGTCAGTGACAAGTTTGTTTGCTTTGTGTGTTTTCAGTGAATACTGTTTTCTGTTCATTGTGGTTCCGATGGGGCTACTGTAATCATCATCAAGGTTGGTTCATTTGGATACAACGAAAATGAGCAATTGGTGGGATTTGCCAGGATAAAGGCAACATAATTCTGCCCCAAGCTGGTAGCTCCTAGGTAACTTATCATCCGATGGATGGCAGGCTACACACATAATGAGCCCATCACAGCCCCACAACCTCAATGGCTACATCCCAAAACCCTGATTTGCGCCATCGTCCCTTGTTACCTTTCCTACTCCCTTGAAGTAGAGGTGCACCGGGATCAGTATCGGCAGCAATCCATACCTATTAGACAGATCAGGGTATCTGATATATGTGACCGATCCACGTCGAATACTTACTTATTTCGTTTTAAGAATGATCACAGGCTCTTCTACACAGTGAGGCTAAGCCTTCAGCTTATTAATTAAACACTGGTACTGGATCGGTACTTGGTATCGGCAGATACCCAAAGCACAGGTATCGTTATCGGTGTTGGGACAGAAAAAGTTGAATGGGTGCATCTCTACCTAGAAGTTTTTCCAGAATTCCAGTCATTGAATTGTTGTCCCACTACCTTAAGGAACAAGTCATCGAGGCCTGATTTTCGCTCAAATCACTTTGCCTGGGGCGTGTGGAAGTCTAGTGGAGAGCACCCTTTGCAGAAGAAAAATTCACCTTTGGTGACACCAACGCATGATGTGGCATAAAACCTATACATCAGTGATGACTTCATGCATAAAGGCAGGGTACAAGCAAGCGCTACCTTCCTCGCTCACTCAAATGTTCCTTCCCTCACCAGCTTCCTGAACTTTAAGACAGCGAGCCACCGAGGGAGGAAGTGAGGAAGGGAGGAAGGGAGGGAGGGGGGGGTGTGTAGCCTGTGAGTCCCAAAACAAACCAGCATGCTTTGGATTTAACTGGTAGCAGCAGCAGTGGATGGCCCCCCTGGCCCTGAACGGAAAGTGACGTCATTCATTACAGGAGCCTAAATCACAAGCTCTGTTTACAGGACAAAGTGCATGTGAAATACACACTGCATGGTCGTCATCTGCGGCAAATTATGTTTATGAAAGAAACCAGAAAACAAAACATTGCACAAAAACCGGGTAGAAAGTAATGGGGAGAAACTCAGAAATGAAGACACCTACTCTGGAACCAAAGTCCCTAGTGGCAGTGCATTAGATTAGAGTTAAAAACTCAAAGCCTTTTGTTAATATGGGAAGGGTTTCAAGGGCAAAACAACCCACCCCCTGAAACCCACTTTAACTCTTTGTGAAAGCTTGATATCACTCCCCCCTCTTGTCTCCCTGTGGAGGGATCAGGAACAGAAAGTATGGAGGCGGCCCAAAGCCCCAGGACCGTGTTATCATGGATGCATGAAACATGGCCTAATGTCATTATGGCAACACAGTGCGCTGCAGAAGAAGAAACAACAATCTGACCTGAAGCTGACTTACTAACCCACACTTTATACAATAGAAAACATTGCATTGTTACACATCTCAGTAATTAATAATGCTACATTATCACTACAGGATAAACAATGACTTCTGAGAAACAGTCATGCCTCTCTGGAACCCAAAGATTAAGTACGGCTGAAAGCCCTTTCTAAGAAAGTGAAATTCTGACATGCCCTAACTCTCCGCATAGCCTACAAAAGGGAAAATAAACCAGAAATTTCACAACTCGTCTCTCCAGGAGACATCCAATCGGACGGTACACTATGTAAGAATATGAGGTTAAACAACAAAGCAATTGAACACGGAAGAGATTAAGCATTCTGACGTTGACTGGGTCTTTCTGCATAAGGTAAGCACACACCAGAGCTCATTATCATCAATGTTGTATTTACTAAACAGAGGGAGGAGGTCTCATGAACCCTGGAGATAGGAGGCACCCCCACCTCCCTTGGAAGTTTGTCCGATTGTTTAGATCATTCTGCTACAGGGACCTGTTTGTTAAAAATTGGATTGCACAGTGCAAAGCCTGTTTCAATGCATGCATGTTTTGCATCCAAGGGTTGCCTTACAGTGCAGTGTGGACGGCACATATTTCAACGTGAAAAACAGTTAGTCCCACTAAGCAGTGATGAAAAGGTCTGATGCAACCTTGGGGTTACCATGGATAATTGTCTGTCCTTTTCCTCACATATCGCCAACCTTTCCCGCTCTTGTCGGTTTCTCCTGTTTAATATCAGAAGGATACGT
>JAODKL010000118.1:27686318-27702677 GCA_026780765.1 Petrocephalus schoutedeni
GGTCAGCATCGCGGGCCGCATTTGCATTTGTGACGGGCCGCATGCGGCCCGCGGGCCGCAGGTTGAGAACCACTGCTATAGAGTGTCTTTAACGTACGGATGCAAACCGGGCAAATCCGGTCTTTGATGACCCAGAGCTGGTCCATATTTTTGCTTCCAACTAGCTCTCAGCAGGTCCCAGCTGCGGGTCCCAGCTGATTGCAAATTGCAATGAAAAGCAGTGAAAGGTGAGCCGGGCGGAAGCAAAAACATGGACTGTCTGAGGGTCTCCAAGAACCAGATTGGGAAACACTGCCCTAGAGGGTAGGCCACACCGGTTGCACCACCCTATTGATGGCTTTAGCCTTGGGAGACACCTTAAAATAGGGAACCTTTCCCACCTTCCCACCTCCCAGGGTGCGTGTCTGTGTGTGTTTGAGTGCAAGTCTGTCTCACTATCATCCATCTTTCACAAGATTTACGAGAACAGATTTTTCCACATGTCCCATCTTGCTCAACTGTATTTAAGATGCACACACAGGTGAGCATGAAGCTTGGGATCTTAGCACAGGGTCAGTCATCCATCCAGCATCCCTGAAGTATAAAGAAGTAGAAGCTGACCTGCATCCAAGCTTCTACATAATCCTACAATCCTTGCTGATCCTGAAGAAGCGCCTCAGAGACGGACAGCACAGTGACCAACAGCAGAGGAACAGGGTGGTCGGGTTTGAGGACACACCCAACACTGCTCTGAGATCAGAGTCAACCTAAAGCAACAGGTATCTGCGCAAACTAACGCGTCAGAGCCCAGGGTAGCCAAAGACGCATGACGGCGAGACGTGAAATGACCAGAAAATGCATAACAGCCAAGCAGGAATGATGGAGAGGTCGCACTGATGCTCAGCGAGATGCAGTCACTAACTCAATCACTCCGATCTGATCGAGCCGCACTCATAACCCAACTTTACGTGTGGCGAGTTACTGCAGCCAGACCGTAGCCTTTTAAAAAAAGACCCACACAGTTATAGAACAATAAGTTCATCTATACTGTAGACCTCATAACCAGTAAAAGCAAATACTAAAGCAGACAATGATTTACCTGCTTGGGGGTCAAGAGTAAAATTGCGAGCCACCTAAAATCCTGAGACAGTAAGAATTTTCATAAAGAATTTTAAGTATTTGTGTATGAGTATGACGGTTACATTTCATGGGGCCTTGTTGGTTCCATGTTAACTCATCTTTTCTTAATCCCTCCCCCACCTCCTTACCTTGTGCACACTTGTGGGGTTCTGCAGCCAGGTGCTGTACATCTCCTTACCTTGTGCACACTTATGGGGTTCTGCAGCCAGGTGCTGCACATCTCCTTACCTTGTGCACACTTATGGGGGTTCTGCAGCCAGGTGCTGTACATCTCCTTACCTTGTGCACACTTATGGGGTTCTGCAGCCAGGTGCTGCACATCTCCTTACCTTGTGCACACTTATGGGGTTCTCCAGCCAGGTGCTGCACATCTCCTTACCTTGTGCACACTCTTGGGGTTCTCCAGCCAGGCACTGTACATCTCCTCCACATAGTTGGAGCTGCTTCCGTTGAGGAAGGGCTCAGCAGCTACCGGTGCCGTATATTGCCGTTCCCCTCGCACTGCCCTCAGATCTGCCACCAGGCCCCATGATGATGGGCCGCGGGCGGCCTGTGGAGCCACCAGGGGCCGCAGGCGGATGGCACAAGTCCTTATGTGGTGCATTGCAGTCTGTCAACAAATCAGTCCCACACCTTTTGCCAAGCCTGCCACTTTCAAATAGGTCTCTTCAGGAAATTTTGAAATCGGTCTCTTTCTGATGTTCCTCTATTGATTCTTCCCACTTCCTCCTCTTCTTTTTTCCGTGACGTCCACCAGCCTGCAATAGAGTAGATAACAGTCGCCCCCAGTGACAATAAAAAAAAGACAGGTACAGGAAGCACAGGAAGGTAAGGACAGGGTCTTAGATCTTCAAGCAAGAAGTTGGTAAAATGACACCCCAGGTATATTCTGCTCTCACACCTACTTCTGTTCTGGTTACATGGTCAACCATCCATTTGCAGTCGATATTACAGAGGTCCCCACATTGAGAATGCATTCCACAACTCAACTGCCGCTCCAGCAAGACCAATCAACACCATAGCCTGCTTACTATAACTCTTCGCTTTATACTAAAAGTTGTATTAACCCCAATCCCGTGTTTGGGGTCAATCTGACCCCAGAGCATTATTAAACGGTAGGCAAATTTCACATGGGGAAATTATCACGGGAAAAGGGTTAAAAAGGCAATGACACATTCTGTTTTTAACCTGAGATAAACATGAGAATGTCCACAAATAACACAGACTAAAGAGTTACTACTGAGGAACCTTCTCCCTAAAGCAATGGGCCTCACATTCAACTCTGGGGGACAAATTAACATCAAGAAAACACACCTAGTTTTATTCACGTGATTGACTTATAATACTCTGCCCACAAAAAGAGTTGCACTTTTTTATGCCACATCTTAATTACGATGCTCTTGCAAATATGAACTGCAGGAAATGAATTGAGAACAGCTTGTCTGGTGGAAGAGTATATTACACGCACCACCTTTGCAATCAAACAATCAATCAATAAACAAAATCAAACAAACAACTTGCTATTTAAAGCGCATAGTATGGTATTGTGTTGTTTGGTTTGTTTCATTTCTGATTCCCGTAGAGTGGACTTCCTTTTAACAGGAACACACACACACACACACACACACACACACACGCACGCACACACACACACACACACACACACACACACACACATATATATATATATATGGTAAACATGGGTCAATTTCTTACATTTCATTCAATCCATCAAGCCGCATCTCAGCATTAAGTAAAACATGTCGACAGGGCGACAGACTGAAGAATCTGCAGTTCAAAGCAGCCTTTTACCTAAAACATACGTGTGCGGTTTCAATTTCTGCATGTCTGTCCGATCACTCTGCCAAAGCTCCGAGGCAAGCCAGCAGTCTCCTCCTTAAGGATTTTTTCCCTACACAACGCGAAAGGGTGAACGGTGGATACAAACTAAGCGCTGTACTGAATGCCGGAATTGCAAAGTTTTCCATTTTTACACAAGATCGACTTGCATGCGTTTTCGCATTGTGTGACAGTCCGAACAGAAAACTATGAAACACTTTTATTCACTAATAATAAGTAGAAAAACTATATTTTAATTCACTACATAAATAGATGCATAAAGAGAGCTGGAATTTCTCCGGTTAAATATCACCTTCACCAGCACTGTCCCGTCGCCACTGAAACTAAACACCGCTGCCCTTCAACTGTCTGCAAAGTGCCATTGGAAATACACCGAAATGTGAATATCTATATCCACATTTATGTATTTCTAATGGCACTTTGCAGACAGTTGAAGGGCAGCGGTGTTTAGTTTCAGTTTTCTTTTATCGGGGAACCAATACAGAAATCGGGGTATTTTGGTCATCATTTTACAAAAAAATGATGGGGAATGGGACTGTCATGAATAAACAAGCAAGAGTAGACGGCAGTCACTGGGAAACCCGGACCGTTCAACACTTAGAACAACGTCCCCGATGTTATCCTAGCCGCACAAAATATAGATCTATGCATAAGGTTACCAGGATTAACAGTAACCACCCGAAGGCATAACCCGGTCACCACTTCGTTAAAATGATGTATCCCTTGAGCTCACCACGCCGGCTCATCAGTGTATAATTCCCGGGTAATCACTTACGCGTCAAATGACGGCAAAGAACAGAAATGCTTACCTTTTCTCCTAGAGTAGTGAACGAAGTAAAACGATTGGTTTTTAATGCTTTCTCCCTGGTTATTAAAACGCAGATGTGCAGCAGCTTCCCGGCAGTAACTGCGTTGTCCTCGGCAACTGGACTAGTTACAGAGCGTGCGGAGCTGCGTCATAACCCTCTGACGTCACAAAACTCGGGAGTGCCGCTTCTCCATACAGGGATATTTGACAGGTTAACGCCTAACTCAGCTGCGGGGGAAATCATAAACCTATGCACAATGTAACAGTAATAGTATATATTTCAGTATAATTACTATGGCGTTAGAGCTTCCCTTGTAATTAGCCTAATGCCTGTCCTATCCGCCATGCACCTGGCCCTTCCACTGACATCGTGGCATAAGAATTTCATAGCATTTATGTCACAATAAAACTTGAAACGTGAATTGCACTGTTTTCTTACGTTATCAATTTGGCACATAAAAGTGAAATCTATTTGTTGCAATGTTTACATAAAGTTTTCAGTTCTTGTTTCTAATATATCTAACATAAAGACAGTGTAAAACCGCAGCAAAACCGGTTATAGAAAAAACACCATGTAATAGAGCCTCTTTGTCAACACAGAGGAACTGAATATATTTACCGGAGAACATTAAGTACAATTGCGGAGTTGCAAAAAAATAATAATTTTTTGTAAATTAATTTACTAAAATTTAATTTAATAATTTACCGAATATACATGTATGGTGCATCTATACAGCGACACTACAAAGAAATTGTGTATGTCTCTTATCTAAATGCTTGTTTCGTGCAGTTGCAGCTCAGCAGTCTTATCTCCCCAGTTTCGTGCCCCCCCCCCCCCCAGTTTGAAAAGTCTGCCTGTATCCACTTTTCCTGCAGACTTTCGTGTCGTCCTGCTACTTTACCAAGACACACGGGTCTGGATTAGTGACCTTGGCTCCTGTAGCTGGGACAGAGGGTGAAACAGACCGGAACCCGAACTCACACCCACCCATATCTCTTTCACTCGCGTTATTACTCAAGCCACACTACGTCCGTCACGTGACTACTAATGTGCGACGCAACTCTGGCGACGTGGTATGGTGAACCTGGGCTGTTGCGAAATAAGATGCAACCTCCGTCTTCTGCATTTGTCACGGGTTTTATTGATAGGAACTGGGAAGACAGTGGCACGTGAGGTAGACGAAGGACATACCCTTTTGCACACGACGGGCTGCCATTGCCGGTGTTAACAGGAGAACCTGGGTTATTTCCTTATTAGTTATTTCAGATGTCATTGCTTCTGTCGTGCTTAGGCGACGGACAATTTAATTGTTACGTATTTTCATATGAGCTATTCTCTAAAAATGTCACGCTTCATATTCTAGCAATATAAATAAGGTATTAAGACAAGTAAAAACAACAAACAAATAAGATACAATGTTTTATCCTCCTTTCTTATTAACCAGCAATAACAAAAATCGTTTCTTTATCATTCCAAAAAGAAGGAAAACGAATTCCTCACATGAGCGAGTAGGGAATAGGCCTGTGGGGATAAATTAATACACTTTTTGGTGACCCATCAGGACACGTCACTATTTGAAAAGCTGAAGCTGCCGTTTGGTACACATCACTTAAAAAATGAATTGTCTTGAAACTATTCGCCACTGGCAAGTGACGTGAAGCAAACTAGAGTGTAAAACAGGGGTGGGGAACATGATCCATGGAGGGCCTGTGTGGGTGCAGGTTTTTGGGATGACCACTCAGTCAGCCAATAATAAAGCATTGGTTCTCAGCTCCAGTCCCGGGGACCCACTCTTATTGGCTGATTGAAAGGTCATCCCAAAAACCCGCACCCACACCGGCCCTCCGTGGATCAGGTTCCCCACCCCTGGTGTAAAAGAATACCTGATGAGACCCAATGGTGATTAATTATGCGAGCCAAATCAGAGCACACAATGTAACATTCCATAAAGGTCTAGTATGCACTTCCGTATCAGAGGTCAATTAAAATCCTTTAGGGCGTACATATCGGGACAGCGGTTTCCATGACAGTTTTAATCCACTGTTCTGCTCAGGTAGTTAGTGACAGAAGCATCTGTTGAGCTTTTATCCCGTTGAGGAATTGACTCCATTGTGGTCAGCATACCTACCGGCCTTATGTTTGTAGTCTGCAGCCGTACATCTGCTTGTTTTGTCTGCCTTGCTCAGAGCTCAAAATCGTGTACACATGTTCGTACCATAACATTCATAATCACAAAGACACAGTACTGGGCAAAATGTCTTAGGGAAACAAAGGAAAATATGTTTAAAGGTATTTATCTGGGCTGTAAGTGTAAGAATGTAATGTTCTTCAAACATTAATATTTTGTTTAAATTGGAATGCGGTACATTGCTCAAAACTTTTTGTACGACTTGCCATAACTCTTCTTTAACACTGGCTCTGACTTGTCCACTCAAATGCTGCTTCAGTGTTGTGGAGGTAAGGGCTCTGACCTGGTCATTCTAACACTTTGGTGGCCTAAGACTATATAGTGGAACTGTTATTGAATGTAAGTTTAAGTTTGTGTCTGTAATGTGCCCAAGCCCGATAGGAGGAACCACGAATCAAAGGTGCCCCCCGGGGTCCAGGTTCCACCCTTGCTGTGTCACATCCTGTGTTCTGGAGGTTCAGTGAGTGTACTGTCAGCTGTTGTCTCCTCCCTCTCATCCATCAACAGCGATGTTTGCTGTCAAATGGGCCTTAGGGTAAGCATACAGCCCTGCTCTGTGTCACGTCACTCAAGAAGGCCTACACCCAGCCGAAAGGTGAAAAACGCAGCAGAACTTCAAGGTAAAAAACAGAAAAAGATAGCAGAAATGTGTGCACATATTTTTGATGCATGCTGTAAATTCATAGCATATACCTATATGCACACGCAACTCAAATATTAGTGGGGAGGGGGCGGGGGGGGAGTGGGGGTTGTGTGGTGGTGTCTTAGTATTGAAGTTGTCAATTTATTGATAACGTCTTAACACATTTCCTTAGGTTAGAGAACACAGAGAGCACACTGGAGAACAACGCAGTCATAATCAGTGGAATCAGAGATATACTGCAGGATTCACATAATAATCTTATATATATAGAAACCCCAGCTGAGAAAAGAAAAACAAAATAAGAACAAATATAAAGGCTCCTCTGTAGAGAAACTATATATCGTAAGAGTTCAATGAAAGGAAAAAGTATTGGGGAATAGATTTAAAGAAACACTACAAATAGTCATCAGCTTACTGTTGTCAGAGCAGCGGAGGAGTGTAATCACTGGAAGTGGTGTCCTTCTGGGGAGACCATAAAGAGGCACACGCTGTCCTGTGTGTGCTGATGTGGCATGAGGCCCGCTGGGTGCCTCGATACTGGCTACCAAGAGTACAACCTCTCCGCGTAGGGCACCTCTTGCTCATGTGATACATGAAGCTCATGTGTATGGATTCTGCATTTTCTCTCTGTTTCACTCATCTGGGTGGTTACAATTCACAATTATTGCTTGTTGGTCTTCCTGGTATGAAAGCTGTCCATGACATAAATCCTGGGTGGGCAGCTGTTAATGTTTACCACCGTTCATTACCTCCACTGTGATGCGGGACAAGGCCTCTTAGTTAACTACCAATTCAAGGAGGGAGCCCCTTGTCCAGAGGAAGACAGTGCATCCACAATAATCTGACTATAGTTCAGATGCAAAATGATCTGAGTTTCAAATAACAAATGACAAAAGTTGAGCACTGAAGCTACTGTTAAAGTAGCAACAGTTTTACAGTTACAAATTAACAGAATTTCTGTGTGTGTGGTATCATGAGACCTTAAAATCTCCAAATGAAACAGGGAATGCAGGGAAACAAAACTATAAACACTTCTTGTGTGCTCTTCTGGATAATTGCGCCATCTAGTGGAAATCCTGCGGAAGTATGACAACGCCACATGCACCAGCATTGGCCAAGGCTAAAATAACCACCAGTACAGATCTCCACTGCTCTGTTCGGCTACTTTGCATTGTTCTGTTTTCACACACCAGCCTGATCTGCTCTGACAACAGTGGGTGCTGCACAAAAGCATGCTGTACAATCGTCATTACACGTCCGTCTTCATTATGATAACCATTGTCATCATCATGGTATTTGTAACCTCGAGACAAAAATAGTTTTATGCACTTACAAAGCTCAGAAAATAGATAAATAGATTCATAGTTTACCAGCATTCAGTAAAAAATCAACTAAAGGAATTCCAAAACACCAAAACTTGTCCCAGTTGAAAGTCATGCAAATAAATGCCATTTATGATATCACTAGATAACTGTAGTTTTACAATATATAATCTTTTAAAAGTTAATATTTTTAAATGATTATTTGCAATGCTAAACACACATAAGAACGTAAGAACAATACTTCGGCAACATGCTGCCTCTTCTCTCATTTTGAAGGGGGGAGGGGCTCATGAGATTTGTCCGTTTTTTGTTTCCTCAAACCGAAACATATGGGGGGCGGGGGGGTCAAAAAACGCAAGAACGGAAAAATAAGTAAAAACAAAAAAACCCTAGAAGACAGACAGACAGACCCTCCTCATGGGTTTATTTAGTAAGCATATGAATGCGAATGCAGGACGCCACTTCTCATTGCTCTTTCTGTTGGGGGGGCGGGGTTCCTCACCCGCACTTGCGGTGCATTTCCACCTCAACACTCAGACAACCTCGAGTTCACAAATTCACAGGGGCTGTGACTCACGCACCCACAATGCAGTCAAAGAAATCAAAACGGACATACATACGCAAACATGTAAGTCGAAAGAAAAATAAATAAATATATAAACCTGAGGACTGCGCAGTGCATCTTGGGATGAACTCGAGTCTTGGCTCTCTTGTGCCTTGCTCCCTCTATGGCGCCCCCTTGCGTCACAGCTTACTCACTGCACTACCCACAACAGCATAATGTACACCAGCGCATTGGCAATGAGCCGGCTCAATCCAAACACGCTCCATAACACTTTCGGCTTCATGCTCGCCGCTGGTACGCAGCAGCTGGAGTGGTCGAGGGGTTGGAGGAGAGCATAAATACTCTCCACGGCGTTCAGCGTCCACCTTGCCCAAATGCACAATCACACTAACATTAGCTAACCGCCCCGTCGAAAATACCTGCAGGCGAAGACGGCTCTGAATCACGCTCCCAAGCTCTAGTTTGCTAAGTCATCACACAGCGATAAAACATTAAAATGCACCCAAACAGTCTCCATTTCAAGATACATAATAAAAAAAACTAGGAAAACCATGTCCTCGATTTTCCAAAAAGTAAATACAAAATAAATCCACAACCGGCATATACAAAATAAATAAAGACAATGACAGTAATCATTAAACTAACATCACAGAGGAGCGGCCCGACAGGAAACCCCATAATGAAACAGCTTCTCCCTTCCTGACACAATTGCACCTTCCACCGCACCATAACCCTGGGTGCAGGCGGCCATCTGCTGCCCATCACCGCCGTCCTGCTCACACTCCGCTCTGCAGTGACTCTACAGAGCATCACCGCCGTCATTAACACAGGCCAACACCCACCTCTGTCACATCAGCTTCCCCCCACTTAACGGGAACACACTCCTCTTTATTCACCATCGTTGAGAGAGCCACTGAATCCCCCCCCTCCCACCACCGCTCCTCACATCACTTTGAGTCACACCTGTGAGGGCCTGGTGAATTCCAGGGGTCCCTCTGTGGCACCCTGTGGAGACTTCTGGCTGGGGGGCATAGGGCTGAAAGGGGTTACCCTGCACAGGTTGACTGATTGGCTGAGCCGCACTGCTAGCTGAAAGCCCCTGGGGGGGGGGGGGGGGGTGTGACACACATCAGACCCTGGTGGAGGGAGTTTGCAGTCACATGTCAGAGAAACAGAGACTGCTGGGAATTAAAAAAAACAGGTGGAGTGGGGCTAAAAAATGGCAATGAGCTGTGTAGGGAAGGTCTGGAGGATCTGGAGGCCACCCGTCATGCCAGTGTTGGCAGAGGGCATGGCACAGGACATGGCCCATGGGTGGCATTCATCATGGCACATGACGAGCAAAGGACACAAGCAAATGAAGAAATCAGAAACGAAACTCCAGGTCTCTCGCCTTACATTGCACAATGGGGCTCGGGAAAGGGGTGTGGCCAGAGCCAGTGCGGACCTGAGCCAGCCAATCGCAGCTCAGCACGCAGGGCAAACGCCTCCAGTGCTGGCAAAAGTTATGTTTAAGCTATTACAGGCTTTGCTCTCTGCTCCCCTTCCCTCTCAGACAACCCCCATCTTCTAAACAAAGAACAAAACTTCACAAACGAAAAAGCCCGCTCTCACTTCCAATGCCAGGCTGCCCAGGGTCATCGTTAACTGAGAAAAGCGTGTCCAAAACTGCCAAAGTTTCTCTTACCAAGCACAATAAAAAACAGCCACTGTGAATACTAGAAAAGTCATGCGTTCTTAAAAAGAGAAAAAAAGAAAAATGATTCAAATAAATTGTCTTAAACTCCTAGAAACCACTGGCATCAAGAATATGAATTGTACCAATTAAATATACAGTTGCTATAATAGCCATAATAATAGTAATAATAATGATGTTGACGATGATGAGAATAACAATAATTGTTTTGATTAAAACTTTACATACTATAATGCGGGTATCTGTGCGCTATGGCACAAATCCCCAGTGTAAGGTGATCAAAGATTAGGACAACAGAAAAACACACTGTGAGAATTATAATACTGGAGCATTAATTAAGAGTCTCTTTCCTCATCGAGATGCTAGCTGCTGCTACTGCCACGGGACGTCTTGGCGTGTGGAGTTCTCACGGCAGGTGGGTGGGAGGGGGGTAGGGTCAAAGCTGTGGTGTGGTCAAGGTCAGGGCTGGATTGGTGGGGGGGAAGGGGGTTGTGTGTGAACTGAACGTTGATTGGCAGGTGCAGTAGCAAGGGCAGCCCAGCAGGTGGCGGTAGTTGTAAAAAGAGACGTGCATGCGGGTGAGGACGGGCACCCAGAGTGGGAGGGCTACGCGCCGACAGCTCAGAGCTCTCCAACTCGGGACTCGTTCTCCATTCCCTCCTTCCATCCCTCCCTCTCTCCAGGCAGGCATTCCTGTCTCAATGGTCTCCCCTGAAAGACAGGCATGCGCACGTCAGATCCGCCGCGGTTCCCGGAATGTTCTAATTGTCTTCTCACATCAATTAATGACTCCTAACCCCCTACAACAAAACATCCTTAACTTCCTGATAAAAAGACTTTATTTCCTATGGACCGCCCCCCCCCTGCTTCCAGGATAGGCTCCAGACCCCCCGCGACCCTGAACAGGATAAGCGGGTTGGAAAATGGATGGATGGATGGACCCCCCCCCCAACAAACCCTCTCTGAGGAATATCTTATATATCTTATATCTTAATTTATAGGGCTGAAATTTTTCCCTACGTGATTCTGACACCCTGGTACAATGACCGTGCCCCTGCCCCACCCTGTCTTTGTCCTCGCTCTTATCCACCTGACACCGTCATATACATGACTTGACTTTCCCGGGGATGCCTTTGTGCTCGCTGGTGCTGAATGGGAAGGCCCCACCTTCACTGGAGCGGCGCGGCGGGGGCCCCCGAGCAGTGGAAGTGCACGTTCTGCCACCGCGAGTCGCGGCGGTGCCACACGCGCGTCTCCTCCGACTGGCTGCTGCGCGGCCGGCCCTGGCCGTCCACGAACTGCGTCAGGCGGATGTAGGCGATGCAGGCGGCGTCCTCGCCGATCAGGTGCACGTGCGGGTTCAGGATGGTGGTGTGGATGGGCTTGCTGTTCTTGGAGAGCACTGGGGAGAAGCACACCGCCGTGAGCGTGACGCGGCCCACCTGCTTTAACTCGAAGAGGGCCAATAGCGAAACCTGTTCTGGTTCGTTCGCATTAAGGTCAGCTGATGCATTTCGCCCAATAGGCGAATTTCAAAATAAACAGGGACCATGCTGCGAGATGATATGGCAACCGTACACCTCCATAACCAACATCCCACAGACACACACACACACACACACATATTAGATTTCTGTATCTTTCTGGGGACTCTCCATTCATTTCTATGGGCATAACACATCTCTTTGATTCTCTTACAGTTTTCAAAGTAGAATCTGTGGAAATCCATCCCCTCCACCAGGTTACCCAGAGCCTCGGGTTCGAAGGAAGTCAAGCCGGGGTCACAGATCTTCCTGTTGAGAAACCATGCACTGCATCACACCTAACACTTGTGAATTCACACCCGGTCATAGATACAAATGCTAAATCCTTGGTACAGACAATGTCCTGTTTTATACCAACATGTCTGTGTACAGAGAAAATTCTGTTTGTGACAAGCTTCTGGTGTACTGCCAAAAGGAGACATTCATTTCTAAAGACTTCTCCACCCATTGCCCTGTCCAGTATAAGTGGCTGGATGACAGCTGAAGCCATGGAGGGATGAATGCTTTCTCCAGGTATCCAGGTTGTATCACATGGCTGTAATGACAGTTTTAGTGTCATTGTTACAGTACTTTACCACAGGGCTAACCAATAACCTTCAAGCAGGGGATAAGAATGATACCAAATGAAAGAACAGAGATTTTTTTTCTCGAAGCTTAAAATCTGAGTGTTACATTTGGGGCTTCGGTTAACTAATGTTAAGGCTGATAGGGTGGGACAAATATAAATAGCTGATCTATCATACCAGTCAATGTTTCAACCTGCTAGAGATGGGCATCACGTAAAGGTCAACTGGGTATAAGGTGCAAGTCACTGATCCCCCACAAAAGCCTCTCTCTCCACCTGCCCCACCTGGCCCATTAGCCCACCCCGGCTCCGTGACTCACGCGTAGGCCTCAAAGTCCCCGTTGTTGACGGCCTCAATCAGCTGCTCTGTGATCTTGATGATCTCCTGCTTGCGTGCTGTGCGGAAACCAAGCAGAGGATCGTTTAGTGGGGCTCAATCAACCAGCAAGGGGCAGAGACACGCCCCACTCCAACATGTGCCCAATCAGCACCCAGAACCGGAAGGACAGACTACAGAGCCAAACCTCAATGGCAGCTGGTAAACAGACATTAAAACAAAAAAAATGAAGGAAAACAGCTGTTGGTCCAACCTAATAACACTGTAGCTGATGCTATGCATGCCCTTCCCCTTCCGCTCATCTGCAACAGCGCCAGACCAGCATCCCACCTGAGTGATATTACGTTTATTAATTTAGCAGATGCTTCTCTCCACAGGGCAGTACAAGTGAGATAAATTACACATGCGACTCAGTGGGTCAGGATGCTAGGCCCATGACCTGAAGGTTTCTGGTTCAAACCCCATTCCCAGCAGAGGGTTTTCACATTTGAACCCTCAGCAAGGCCCTTGACTCCAGCTGATCCAGGGACTGATCCTGCTTTCTCCATTTCTCCATGTCGCTTTGGATAAAAGCATCTGGCCTACAAATACATGTAGTACGCCATGCTCACTTTCTGAACCTTAGCCCATCCTACACTGTCTACATCCATCCTATACAGTCCACGCAAACACAGCACTGGCATGATACGTGCATAACACACACAGTTTGCAAATGCAGCATAGCTTTGGGGCCTTTTTGCCTATTTTAGGTGTTATTATTGCAAAGGACTATATCACACACACACACACACACAACTTTCAAAACACAAAGCAGTAAAGCCAGAAGTGTGTAAGGGAGCACCACTAAAGTCATCCCACTCTTTCCCAGTACACAATACCCGTATTTGAAATTCAGCTGGAAGAGGTTTAATAGTGCAGTTGACAATAAGACACCGTCTCCTCTTTGCGAGAATAAAAACAGGCAGCATTTACATAATTGCTCTTTCTAAATAATTATGTTATTATGAATTCCCTTCATAAATATTAATTTTTTTCCCCAACCAAGCTTACTTTCCCTGGCCTACAAGGGCTGACAAGCCCCAGGCCTGAAAAAATCTCCGAGGCATATAGGCTGTGCTTTGGCTGCCGTAAACAATCATGCTATTAGTACACAGGCTGCAGGCATGTCCTGCATTGGACCCATGGTGTCTGATTTCATTTTCTGGAGCAATACTAATTGGTGCGTGGTCCTGCCACATTGGGAAAAAAAGAGCACTGGAACGAATGTGCAAATGATCCTGGAGTAGATGGGACAGAAAACGGCTCCCCATGAATGCGGTCAGGGCTCACAAGTAAGTGGTGCCTCTCCGATACCCTGCCATTCTACTGACTGCAGCCACCTGTTCCTCCATTTAACATCCTGTGCTTATTAGGCCCTGAAGCCCAATTCATACATCACTTGTCATCATGCCGCTACGGTCCATGCGGAGGGCGCGTCATTAGGACTGCCCAGATTTTGGGTCTAGCAGATTTGTTGCATGTTGCTGTGCGTCGACTACACATGTGCAAGGGATGGTGCATTACTAGGGGTTTCCAACAGGTGGCAGCACTGACTTTCACAGAGCATAAGAATCCTATTAACATGCTGTGCCTCATCCCCACTGACATTAACTACACCTCCACCTCTCTGTGTATTCCCCTCCACCGGCCCTTCATAAACCTCCTAATCCCCATAAATCTCCTAGGGAAAACCTAGGCACTGAAGAGCAAAACTAGGCGGGGAGGGTGTGTGTGTGGGGGGGGGGGGTGGCAAGAGTTTTAGGCATTGAGCAATTCTGCAAATTGCAGCTGGGTTTAATACAACAGGAAGTGGGTAAAAAAGTCTTTACCCTTTAACAGCCTGCTCAACCAAACCAAATATGCTGCGTGTGGCCCAAAGATTGTGTGCTCCCCCTTGACTTCAATGCGTCAAGAGCACACAGTACTCAAAAAACACCCCAGATGGTGCTTTGGTGCAAAAAAAGGGTGACTGCTTTGCCTCTCTCAGACATAAGGAATTTTTAAGAATTTTGTAATAAACTGCATGGTCAGTGTTTGAAAAAACTATTGATTTTTTTTATTGGCCTACAGAGCTCAGAAATAATTTTTTCAAAGCCCCTTTCTGGGTGTGGCCTGTAAAGGGTTAACTGGCAACCCAATCCCGCCCGCTGTGAGTTATGAAGCCTCGAGTCTCAAATCACCCCTTATGCTGGAATGGTACGGTCGTACAATATTGTCTTCAGCGATGTCTTGGCCTGGTCCTATAGTCCTATGGGAGTCAAACACCACTCAGAGCTCACTTCAGGTCCGGTCTGGTCTGCCCTGCTCACTCTCAGTCCGGGACACACTCCAGTCCTTTCCCACACTCATCGTCTCTGTAAGTTACACACCGTACACTAATTCAGGCTCTTGTCTCTCTGTGACACCCTTCCTCGGATGCCACCCGTTCCCCCAGCCTCCTTCACCCTCCCTACATGGCTGCTGACCTCACCGTGCTATTTCTGTCCCTGAGCTTTAGATCAGATTCACCCCCCCATTCCAAACAGCAGTGAGAGCTCGCTCTCTGCCGAGAGCCCTGAGGTGGCCCCGTCGTCAGCTCTGTTAGCAGTCCAGCACGCCAGCCTGCTTTGGCTCAGAGTGCAGGGGCTGTGCTATCCCTCCGTCGACTGACAGGGGGAACTGTGGTCAGGCCCCGTCGTTGTCTCTTCCATGAGTGCCGCCTTTATACGGCACCTCTGGCCTCGTAGTGAAGTGGTAGGTTCATTAAAATCCACGTCTTGGACAGGACGTCACACCTCTGCATGCCGGATGCGTGGGTACTGATCAGTAGTGACAGATAATGTATATAATGATGCTTCATGAACCATTTACTGCCCACTATATGGTGTTCCCTGTTTAACAAAGGGCACAAAGAATGCCCCAAAGGAAATCAAGAGCACCATCTAGTGGTCTCATAAAATACGGCAAATGGTTCATGACTTGTCCATCACTACTGATCAGATAGGCACTGATCCACTGATCCAACATAATAGGAAGCACAAAGGATATGGACTGACAGGCCAAGCTGAAGAGCAATATGGACTGGAGGCCAGGACTCACCGCAGAGTGCGTCTTTATGCCGTATTTGCTCATCAGAATATGAGCTGCTATATCTAACGTGTCACATTAAAATCACAAGCGATCTGGCACAAACGACCCCGGGGAGGACCGGGGAGCCGCCGCATTGACCCCGCGGACCCTTCCGCACACGACGGCCCCACACAGTACTCACTCTGTGAGGACAGGGAGGGGGAAGAGGACGGCGGCGGAGGGGGGGAGGAACGAGGCGGAGGCGGGGGCGGAGCCGCCTCCTGGCCGGGCTGGGGGGCGGAGCCCCGTCGGACGCTGCTCACAATGTCAGTCAGGCGAGATGCTGGGGCAGGGTGGGGGGGGGTGGGGACACGAACCAGAGAACGCCATAGAGAAAGGGTGACGACAGAGAGATGAGAAAGAATCGCAATGAAAGAGAATTTAAATACAAACAGAGAAACGAAATATACAATCAAAACAGGCAGCAGGACAGCACAGCAGCATGTTAGCAAACAGGAATATAGAGTGTGTCCACATTCATATGAGCGGGGGCAGGGGGGGGGGGGGGCGGAAATTCTCTAGGAAGGGGGGGCTGGGGGCGGGGACGCTGTGTTCAAGGTCTCT
>JAODKL010000118.1:27703002-27715060 GCA_026780765.1 Petrocephalus schoutedeni
GCACCCTAGGATGTCTGTCAACTTCGAAGCTTCGAAGCCAGGGTGGGGGGGGGGGTCATTGGGGGGGGCGGAAGAGAAGCACAGAGAAATTAGGACAGTGAGACTGAGGCGAGAAAGGAGAAAACGGGGGCAAGTTTGCCGCATGCAAGTTCCTCACTTTGGTGACCTTCATGCTCACTTTAGTCCCAATCACCTGGCTGCCGGGGGGTTAAAGGTTACGGTCAGAGCTACATTGAGCCCTGGAGGAAACCTGGAAACCGCAGCCTTTGAAGTGATCAAAAAGATGCTTCGTTCTTCTGCTCTGAAGGTTACTTAAGTTATGCTACCTGGAATCACCTATCTTACAAGTCATTTAGTTGTGATTAAAAATGTAGGAATGGGTCATTGCTGGCCGCAGGACCCAAAACCTCAGCATGTGGAACAACAGAAAATAAAATAATAGCAGGGGGAAGTACAGAAGATATTGTAGTGTATGATAATAATGTATTTTTGTGAGTCAATCTGGTGCGTCGACAGAGCTCTGTGGTTCCCAAAAGCTTATGCCTGCAATTCTTGTACATAGCCACAGGGTGGTAGCAAGGTTCCCACACAAGTGCGCACACAGCAAGTGAAGGCACACAGCAATTTCTGGCACCTCAGATCTGTAGTGGGGGCTGGGATATTCTAAAACTAAATTACCCAGTGGTTACTGCTGAATCATCCAGGCAAGTGCAATTTTAATGCACTTCAAGGAACTGTACCTTTTATGGGCGTGAGGTGGCAAGCAGCTCGGACTGGAGTAAATGAACGCGCCCTATCCCGAGTGGCTGGTCCGTAAAAACACGTGCGTGCTTATCGCGTGCTGGCTGGTGGCAGGGGGGGATCCCTTTAGTGCCCATATGGGCTGGCATGCACTCATAGCCGACTGCAGAGTCTGTTTGTGCACGTGGGTGTATGTAGCAGACAGCACACGCGCACAAACAGCGCAATGGTCGCAGTAGCTAGGCCCCCCCGTTGTGAAGGGCAGGGGGCGGGTACAGGTAAGGGTGGTGAGTGTTTGCGAGCGGGGTCAGGCAGTTCCAGATATGTGCACACATGTCCACTTACAGAAGATGGCGGGGGTGGGGCTTTGAGGAGGCCCAGCCTCTGGCTGAGAGGTGCCGCTTGATTGGGCCTTAACTGAGCCGCTATCTAGACTCTTTCCTGTCCCGACCAGGAACAGGGGAAATTGGGGGTGGGGGTGGGGGCAGAGGGGGACAATGAAACATAAAAAAAGACAGAGCACATATGACACATGGTGGGGGGCGGGGGGAGGCAGAACGAGGGCGGGGAGCCGCAAGCTCTCCGTGGCCACTGATTGGACAGTGATTCCTGCCAAAAAAACTCTGATTGGCCGAACTGATGATAGTAGTTATTATTTTTTTAAACAATAAGGCTGCTGTTCTTCTGTGTGCTCACCCGCCACAAACAGAAAGCATCCAAGGAATCGAAAGGTCACTTTCACCTGTGCACGTGACAGCGAGGCTGGCAGGCTGCATGGCCGGATGGGCAAGCCGCAAAAAAGATTCCCATAGTAGTCGGGAGCTGTGAACTCAGATGCTGCTGTTCTGCCGACATCACGCAGACCCTCCGATTGTTAGCCACCCGTCACACTTGATCCCACAACAGCAAGCTCACTCCCACACTAAGTCCCACACACACACACACACATTTGTGGTACTACACTGTCACCTTCGCCGTCCCATCTCCCACAGACACCGTTATAAATATGCCCCGCTCTCTGGTACCGCCCTGCCAGTTTCCTCGCGGGTGCTATAAATACCCGTAAGGTGCCCTTACAGTGTCCTCTCTGCGGTGCTGTGTGCCAGCCGCTCTCGTCTTTAACCTTCCAACTGCAAGCGCCGGCCCTGTACATCGTGACCCAGATAGTGCAGCTCCACAAATTGGACCGGCGCAGAACTCTTCAGCGAGGGGCATGGGGAGCAGCCGGCAGGGGGTGGGTCTTAACGTGGGCACCATGCCAGCCCGTCTAAGCGGGTGCCAGGGTGCGGGTAAGCGAACGCCAGCTACTGGGCTGCCCTCGGCGGGCAGCTCCGCTTCCCCTGACAGGCGTGACTGGCTAGTCGGCCAGGGCGGGCGTCCCAGACCAACAAACAGCCGGTCGGACTCACCTTTCACGTCCTCGTCCTCGATGGTGGTGTTGCTGCTGTCAGAAGACTCCTGGAAGAGACCGAAGGGATATAGAGAGGAAGAGAGAGAGAGAGAGAGAGAGAGAGAGAGACAGCCCTGTTATTGGGGGGTCAGCGCTGTGAGAGGCGCAGTGAAACGCAGGCGCACTGTTCCTGTAACGCCTGGCCCGTCTGCCTGCTTTAGCGCGCACAAACACGCCACAAGACACAGCAGAACAAGAACAAGCTGCCATCATCCATATTAGCCGGCGTTAAAATGCTCTGGTTCATCGCTCCCAGCCACCCTCCCACCCTCCCTGCGCCGGCCCACTCTCTCGCAAGCTGCCTGTCACAGAGGCTACACGATAAGCTGCTTGGGGGTGGAGTGGGAGGGGGGGGGCAGAATGGTAACAGGGCAGCTGGAGGGTCCCCGTTACTCTAAGCATGGATTACAGCCAGCTGCACAGCTGACTGTGGGCTCACTGGATACCTCCCTGACTGTACTTCGAGATTTGAACACCAGGTGGAACTGTCGAGTCAGCTGCAAATCAGAAATCAATTTTCTGGCTTCAGATCAACCTGGTTTGATCCATCTGACAGATACATATAAGATCAGCAGACACATATCAGATCTGACAAATGCATATCTGTCAGATTAATACATATATGATGCATCCATATTATACAGTTGATATATAATACATTTTTCTTATTTATATACATTAATCGTCGTTAAAAATATTTTTCCTTGGAAATCAGTGCCTTTTCATGCTTTCTTCATCTCTTCTTGAGCACGCTCAAATCAATCATCCCTTCCTCTTCGGTCGCAAAGTAGGTGCAGTATCTTTGACCTCAAGGCCTCTGTTGCATATGCTAGTTTGAAGCAAGCCCTGGCTTTCCTGGGGAGTTGTTGGGCATTTTAAGGGCACTATTGGGGACAAACACCCCACGAATACGCATGAGGGCTCCAGGGACCAGGGCATGTGGGGGGGGGGGGGTAGTGGCGAAGCTACTGACAGGGAGACAGCGAGAGAAACGGCGAGCGAGACCAGCAGTGAAACGGGAGCAAGCGACCTACGTTATCAGACACTCTCGCTTGACCATTTCCCTCTCATCAGCTGGAAAGGCAAAATGGCCTGGCTTCATTTCTTGCTCACAAATACACAAAGGCACACAACAGCCCAGGGGAGGGGCTCCAGTTCTACTTGTGAGGTTTTGCACTGTTTCGAGGGTGTGAAATGCTGCACTTGTCTGTTAGAGGCTGAGCGCCCCTCATGCTCAAAGGCTGCAATTTTCCCAGTAAGCCACATGGTGTCACTGTGGTACACTGAGAAAAAAATGCAGTAAATTCATACTTGTCCTCAACTGCTCGAGAATGGGGATAAACAGCCATAAACAATTTACATTTTCAGCTATTTATCAGCTCTTTAGTATATATTATTCCATTAGTTTCAGTCCTCTTAAGGTTGTCTATAAATGTAATGGGCAGATATTAAACAACCCTCCAGTCAATCCATTAACAGTAAAACTTTCTTTAAAAATTAAACAACCAGATTAAAGAAGAACCAAAAGTATGAGTGCATCTTAAGAAGATTATAAAGATACCGAAGGCTGTTCATATCTATTAGAAGTAGCCATACTTCCAATCAGTTTAACCTTATCAATTTGGTTTCCCACAGTGTTCTTAGTATCAACTAAATAAATGCTCAGTTTCTTGCCGTGGTTGTTAAGCTGACCACCTGACATGAGAATACAGCAGTGTGTGGCACTTCACACGGACAAGCCCTCACGGGAGGGTGGGTCGATTAAGCCATCCCCCCCCCCTTCACAAAATTGCACTCACACGCAAACACACACACACACAAAACTATCACACGTAGGGGCGCGGGCTCAAACACCATGCCGGTACGACCCACGTCACCGACAGCCCAGAGACAGTGAGAAGAAGACGGAGACTCATGATGGGGGTTTGGGGGGGTGAGGGGTGGGGGGGCGGGAAGATGTACCTTGATCCCATCCACTGGGTTATGGATAACAGTGGTCTGAGGCTCCTAGAGAGAGAGATAGTGCCAGCAAGAGAGATAGAGAGCGAAAGAAAGAGAGAGAGAGCAAGAGAGAGAGAGCACACGAAAGAGCGAGGGCGCAAACGAGAGAGAGATAGAGAGAGCGAAAGAAGGGTGCAAGAGAGAAAGGGTACGAGAGAGAGAGCACACAAAAGAGCGAGGGCGCAAACGAGAGAGAGAGAGGAGAGAGAGAGCGCGAAAGAAGGGTGCAAGAGAGAGAGTGAGAGCACACGAAAGAGCGAGGGCGCAAACGAGAGAGAGAGGAGAGAGAGAGCGAAAGAAGGGTGCAAGAGAGAGTGAGAGAGAGAGCACACGAAAGAGCGAGGGCGCAAACGAGAGAGTGAGAGAGAGGAGAGAGATGCATAAGCGTGAGCGTGAGGATGAGAGATGAGAAGGAGGCAGAGAAAGAAGGGAGGTGACAGCAGAAAGAAATGGAGGAAGAGCAAGAGAAGAGAGTGAATAATTAGGGCTGGAAGAAGAGAAACAGATCACGGTGAGCGTCGAGGTTAGCGGCAGAGGTTGGGGGGAGGCGTTGTTGTTATGGCCGTGGGGTAAAGGATGCGAAAGAGAGGCCGAGGGGCACAGAAGGGACCTTTCGGGACATGGCCGCCCTGTCCAAGGCCCCCCGTTGTGCGCATCTCCCAGCAGCCCCCGCAGCACTGAACGCATACCCTCCTGCTGGGCCGAGATGGCGTTAAGTGATGGCCGGCTCCCGCCAGAGGCTTCACACAGCATGCACACTCGGCACAGAGGTGAGGTTTATCCCTCCAGACGGCAGTCCTCACGTGGATTCCATGTCAGTGGAAGGCAGTCTGGCCTCAGAGGGCTGAATGTGCTGAGGGCATGTCTCCCCATTACAAATATTGCTTCATCTGATGTCTTCCATGTGAACAATGGCAAACCAAACAAAGTGACAGCTGGTCTCCTTAAAAGTCATGTAATAGGGAGGTGGACGGTGGTCTTACCCATGGGGCAAGTTATGAAAAATGCTTATGTGACTGCTAGATTTCAGACTGCCACCTTTTCTATTTAAGGCGCCACATACCATCTGAAGTTAAACTCGACACTTGAAGTGTCATGAACACCAACGGGCAGGACATTGACCGTTGAATGAATTGGCGTTAGCAGCCGCAGGTGAGCATGACCTGCACTACCATTCGCTGGAGGCGGGAACTCGGGGCTAGTAGGCTTTTTGGAAGCTCACACTCTGGAGTGGGATGGTGAGGAGGTCTGTGACCATGGGCATGTTAGCGTTGGATCCACGTCGACAAGCTTGATGTAGCTTCAACCTGACCCAAGACTGTCTTCAGGAAGACACAGACTGAAAGCTACACAGTAATCTATAATCTATAAAGTTATCAACCGAAGTCATCAGCTAAATGGAATTGATTCTGTATATTATGGTGACCTGGAGCAGTCAGGTGGACGTCTGCAGAGTTTGAGAAGGTATTTAACTGCTGTAGATTCTCGTACGCCGACGGGCTGGATCAGATCACTTCGTTCTTCTCCTCCCCTGGTCAGCAAGGTCCTCAAGGTTCCTCAAAAGATCTTTCTCTGATCTGCATAGCCTCCATCGCGCTGTTTATCAAGAAGTTTGGGAAGGATTAAAAGTTCACAAAAGTCAGAAGACGTGAAATGAGGTCATGGACCACGAATGGATTCTGAAAAATCCAGAGAGAAAGTCTTGACCTAAATAACACCAAAAATTACAAAGGAAGTTAATAAAGTGAATGTTTCTCTGAAAATTACTATAAGATTCCGATGAAGATGCTTTTCATAGTATTAACACTTTCAAAAGAGATTGTCCAGTTTATTTCAGCTTTTTCCCCTTATGTGTATTATTCATCCCATTGCATAACAAATAATTCACTTGAAAATGTCTCATTTAAATGAAATCTTAAATTTAAATGTCTTCTTCAAGTTATGCAGTCTTCAGAAAAGAGGCTTGTTAAGTCCTCTGATAACTGTCACTGGGTTATTTTTTAAAACACTGCATTGGTTGTTATAGTAACGAGCCAGGGAATGTTAAAGCTTGCTTCAAAAAACCAGGATACTCAGGATACATTTTTTTAAATGTACTAGGGGGTAGCTCCATAATCCTTTGTTGGATGGACCACAGCACTGAAAAACGTGGGTGCATCCATTGCTGATTAACAACAATGTTTTAACTGCTGGAGGGAGCATTAATGTAGATATTTGCTGTGCACGTATTGAGAATGATCATTACATATGTTCACAGGGGCCATCTCATTGGTCCGGTGTGTCAGTGTTCTTCTGTCGCCAACGGGCTGCTTTGTCGCCACGGCAACGGTCACCATGGGAAACAGCTACATCTACGACAGCAGCGGCTCAGGATTCCAGGCACGGCATAGGGAGTCGGAGATTGAAGCTGGACTTGAGACGACAGGCTACAGCGACAGACAGGAAGTGCCCGAGGTATGCTGCGGAAGCCATGACGGCAATATTCTCTAGCACCCCCATATGGATCTGTTAAGCAGTTCCCTGGCACAGTACAGACCTGCCTTTGCTTATGTATGTGGTAAATCCTCTCACTCTGTGGTTTTGTCAGAGAGGTCCAAGGTCCATCGGGCATCTCCCAAGGCAACCTTCGGCCCGCATTCCCACATAGCTGTCATAATGGCCCACCTATGTACCCGGGGTTATTTAACAGGGTTCCATCCCATGGCGCTAACTGCTGTCAGCACCTTCAAATCTGACATAGGTGACACGCCCATACATGAAGATTACACTGAGAATTCTTCACTTTCCAGAACGTCCTTTTCAATCATACCTTCAAATATCAACATTCTTCGTATTATTCATTTAAAAATCCATGTTTTTAGCAAAGTTCCCATCTTGCACTGTTGAGTGTACAGCACTGAATAGCATATTTCAGGGATTAGTATAACAATTGCTTCCAAAGATATTAAATATATACATGTACAGTGTATTTTTATGTTCTTTTGACATTTGGGATTGCTGGTAAATGATATGTATATGACCTTTGAATAATGAACTCAGACAGCAAGTACAAGCATCTCTTCTTCGTGTTGACTGTTCAGATGGAAGTAATTCACTGGATTGTGGAACTGGTAGATAAAGCCGTTTGGTGGGGGGGGGGGGGTTGGAGCCCGTCAGCGGGCTGAGAGCGGGCAGCCCTGCGCTATCCCACAGGCCACTGGGTGAAAATGCGTATTAATGCTGCACAAACAGCAGGGAGCAGCAGGGAAGGGGGGCTTGGCTGCTTTGGAGTACCAAGAAATACAAGATACACATCCCCAAGGAAACCCGCGGCGGGGAAGAAATGAAAAAAAAAAAAAAAACATGTTCACACCTGTCGAGGATTCTGGGATTTTCAGAAAGACACACACGGGCACATCACGGACACGCGCACACATATATAGCTACACGCAGTGCGGGGTGAACAGTGGTATGGAGTGAGCGGCCTGAACGGGGTGGGAGGGGAAGGACCACATGGCAGTGTGACAACAGCAAGACGGCCTCAGGTTTCCGTCGAGGTGTTTTCCCTTTGGGGGAGTGGAACTCAGCACAGGGCCTCTGTAAACAGACACACACACACACACACACGCATGCCCGCATCTGCCCCCGCACACGCGTGCAGGCAAGCCGGAGCCAAAACACGCACACACACTGCAGCATTAAAGGGCAGCTATGAAGGAGCCTAAAAATACGGTGATATACGGCTCCAAATGCCACATGGCCCACTCGGGTCACAGTGGCGGGCATTTTTGCCTCTTCCCCGTTAACTTCCTGACAATGCCGCACCCGTAACTGGACCACATTCCTCCCTGCAATGCTGTCAGACTCGTCACCAGATATGTAACGGAGAAGGCGGGGCAATGCAAGCGGTCATGGTCAAACGCTATCGGTGGTAAGCGGCAGACATTAGCTAAAGCGCTGCATTGGCTGACACAGTAACTGCGTACGGTGTTTCCACCGCATTGTCAGAGCGGGTAAACGACTCCGAGATGGTGCAAATAACAAGGAATCTCCTGGACGAAAATATCGGTGGCAGAGGGCAAATATTACAGGCCGCATCAGCACATGGCAAGCGTCTATACATGTGCCTGTCTGCTAAGAATAACAGCGACCCATTTCCCGCCTGAGGTGGCGTCACACGATTCAGCCCGGTAGTCTAAGGTGCGAAGAAAACACGAGACGAAATTGAGAAACAGGAAGTAGATCGTGGAAAACAAAGATTGGTCTTAAGAAATTTGTCTTAAATAGTTCAGGTAAATTAAAATGCCAATGTCTATTCAGTAACAAATCTAGCCTTAATCATTTATGTGCATGGATAGCACATTCCTGCAAAAACATGGTGTTTCACAAATGGAAACTCCCGAGACTGCCATCACAGAAAATGCCCAGGCAGCAGGGGTATCTGGGAAATGGAGTCTGGCCGTTCGGCTATTTTCTTCACGCACCCTGCTCTAGTTGCAATCTGTTATCATTGAGATGCTGAAAGGTTGACATTGCAAACGTGGACGGGAGATCTAATTTTAAATCCCACCCAGAGCACATGGATGGGATCTGTGTAATAACAACAGGCTCGCCGAGTAGGGCACTTAACCTGAATTGCTCTAGCGAGTGTTCAGCTATAAAAATGGGTTACGCAACACAAGGGGCTCCGAATAAGGGTGTCGCTTAACCAATGGACGAAGCGAATGTGATGTAATGTCGAGCTGGACTGACCACACGGGAGGGACTGGCCACGAATCAGATGCTGAGATGCGTTGATTGACAGAGAGAGGGGTAAGGGGAGCTGCCATAAAGGGGCCGATGCGACTAAGAACGACAGGGAAAGAGACAGGGAGAGAAAGAGAGAGGACAGTGGAGCAAGAGCAGGAACGTGAGAGAGAGAGAGAGAGAGCGAAAGAGAGAGGGAGATAAAGATTTAAATACCAGAGCAGGAGAAGGGATGTTTCCTTTGGGGCTGGTGACTATGCTGTTTTTCGTGCTGTTTGACTGCGGCTGTGCAGGAAACACAACAGTGTTAAAGTGAGTCAACTGTCATGAAGGAGTCAAAACAAGCAGGACATAGATTAACTTGGTAGGCACTGACTGTGCTTTCTGATTGTTTTTTACTGTGCATCTGGCCTGGACAATAAAAAAACATGTCCACCAATAAATTATCATTTTAAACAAATTAGTCACAATATTTCTCACTTTCTCAGTGCACTGTCTTTGTAAGTTCAGTCAGAATACGGTACTGATTGGTCGTGACTAATGGCTCCTTTCAGTGTCTGTCATATGAATGGCAGCCAATCGGTGTGGTGAGTGTGCAGTTGTGGGCGGGGTTAGACAATGACTGCAGAAGAGACATCGAAAAGGAAAGACGAAGTAGAAGTTCTAATAAGCCAAGCGCTGAGGCGAGTTGTCAACCGGCAAAACAGCCCCCAAGAAGGAGTATGTCCTCACAGGCACAGAACATGGGCGACACGCATGGAGTCAGGGCTCCCACACACACACACACATACACACACACAAACTAAGACGGGCAGTGTCAGGGCAGCTCAGCGACACACCGACAACACGGTACACAGAAAAGGCCATCGCACAGCAGGACAGAGGCACCAGCATCAGGTTCTATGCACATCCGAACACAAACGTTCCGGTGGGGAAGGACCACCGCACACACTTCAGCACGCTCTTACGCACGCTCTTACGCACACTCTTACGCACACTCTTACGCACACTCTTAAGCACGCTCTTACGCACATCCAGGGCCCAAGTTGAGAGAGCACTTGGCCAATCATACGCCATGGAACATTGGATTGAACTGATTTCTCACAAGTTTATGGGCATTTCCCTAAATTCAACCATGTCATTGTTAGAAGTCGCAAATCCGTAAATCCGTGAACCCTATCCGTAAATGGCGAGCCATGTAGGTGACCTGCTCACCGGCGAGACAGGGTCTTAAATGGAAGACGTCCATGATCTCCGCAGGTCCCTCTGCCAGATCTCCAGCTGGGCCAGAAACTGGGCTAGAGACCGGGCCTGCCCCAGCAAGCACGTCCTCACCGACCACCAGGCACTACCAAAGCCCAAGGACAGCCTTGGGAAGCCTCACAAGACCAGCAGTCAGACACGGGAAAGGACAGACCAGGCGCACGGCAAGTCACGGTGCACAAACCATCGCTTTCTTTGCCGCAGTCCGATTTGTGTTACAGTGCAAGAGAGAGAAAAAAAAATTGCCCTAATTTCAGTAAGCCAGTGAAACAGAACACGCAGGAGAGCTTTTTCCAAATGAAACACCAGCTCTTTGCCAAAGCGGAGAAAAGCCGGTTCTCGTTTCTCCATCCAAAACACATGGAGCTTTCGTCACGTGTATCAATATCGTGTCATTTAAAATGCTGTTTTAAAACATACAGGTTCATGAACAGTTGTGGGGGGGGGGGGAGAAAATGGGGAGGAGAAAATGTCAGTTGTGGAAACGAGGAAAGCAGAAGTTTGTTGTGAATGGAAAAAAATGCGTCAAGGATGAGAGAAGGTATAGAGGAGGTGATGTAAAATGGAGTCCTCACCATGTACTGAACCGTGGAGCTCGACTTCCGTTTCTGGCCCGGGTGATGGTTGAGATGATGGGGAATGGCAGCAACAACAAGGTTGGGATGGGGGGGGGTGTAGACGGATGAGAGAAAGAGAACGAGAGAAATGTATATTACGCGCCATCTCGAATGCACGCCTTGGCCACGACCATCAACTTCCCACCAAATCGGGCTTCGGTGACAGCGCGCTGGAGGGATCAAAGCAAGACAGCGGGGGAGGGCAGCATCCGAGGCTGCCCAAGGAGGAGGAGGAGGAGGAGGAGGCGAAAAGGGTGAAGAAGGCCAAGACTCAAGCTGAGGAGGGCAGGACACAGACCGGACCCAATGCACGGCCGAGGCCTTGGCACCGTACGGGCCTGAACCACCAGAACGGCACCTCAGCCACGAGGGATCTGGTCCTGAATCGGGAGCTGCTAATGTCTGTGAGCCGACGGTCTGCGGATTACAGCCTCCATACAGAATATCCCAAAAATAAACACACTGCCGTGCTGTATTTTAAAGGTAGCAGCTGGGCAGTTATGTGGCACAGAAGGAAGGAGAGTTATCTGGAATAGTGCGAGTACACTAAAATGTACTATCAACTGTAAAATAAAAATGCTGATATGCAGAGAAAGTTTGCTATTAAAAAGTAATTTGGGTGTTAAGTGGATTCCTTTTATATATGTAGGATTCTCCGTGTCCGCAGATTACGGGCACCACCACGCTGCCGGGGCACTGCTGTCTCTATAAACTGCATATCCCATGGGGCATTGTGGGAAAGCTGGCACTAACTGGCCAATGATCTGTCAGACCTGTGAACGATGGTAGTCAGACAGTAATAGGGGCTAAAGTCCCTCAGCCGTAAGGCAAGGAAGCACCGTCAGTAACCAACTCCTTGGGAATCGCAAGGAAAGTGAACTCAAGCTAAGAAAAATCCATGGGAACATTCTGAAGAGACAGATGGGAGGTTGCCACGGTGACGGCTGCCCCGGACCATGGAGGCAGGGACGGTCCAAATACGCTCATGCAGGTGTGCGGCTGTACAGGTGGAAGGGGAGGCCTGGCGGGCAGGGAGCAGGCAGAAGGGAAGAGGAGCGAAAGCCCAGAAATGTCAGAGCGCAGATACAGCGGGAGCCTGTTGCTAGGCGATGATGGAGGCGCACTGGAACGCTCTATTTCTGTCACTGAGTTTCCAGGGTTCCGACTGGCAGCTATTCCTAGAACCGGACTCACATTCCCTAAGGCATATTACCATTGCTGTCATCTTACTGACCTTCATCAACATGCTTGTCATCTTTGC
>JAODKL010000118.1:27742945-27761923 GCA_026780765.1 Petrocephalus schoutedeni
CAGCTCACACCCAGATATGATATATACATAGAAATACACGCACACATATGGCTGAATATAGAAATATACACGGGATAGCTAATATACATGTACCCAAAGCACGTTTACAACCGTAACTTGAAGGGTACTCGTAAATTCCCAGGGGAGAGGGCTGAAATTGTGCTTGTAAACTGCCCAGCCAATTAAAAGAGGGGCTAGGAATTAGAGGGTCAACAACATTAGGGGATGAATTATGTCACAGCCAGCAATATCTAGCGGTCGTGTACGCAAGCTGGTCGTCCTGATACACCATCCTGATGCACTGGTTTCATCTTAAGCCACCTCCCCCCAGCCCCCACGCAAGCCTGCTGCTATTACAGCCTCGTAAAGCTGGGAGATGTTAACAGTCCCCTGGGCTCCCCATGGGCCGTTTGCCACAGCCATAGCCGGCGTGTGACTTAATCTCTGCCTGCCGGCGTCGATGGAGAAGACAGAGCGGTGTCACTGGCCACGGGATGAGCGAGGCCATCGATTCCTCTTAAGCCACAGTTAACATTTTAGGCACCTCGGAATAAAATGGAGTGCCGCATTAAATTCCGCATTGATTCTGGGTATTGATTCTTGCTCTGACGATGAAGCATTTTGATTGGTTTGTGGCCATAACAACCCCCCCCCACACACACACACACACCACCCAGTAAGCAGAATGTACAATCCGCAAAACTCGAACATCATATAAAAAGTCCCGGCATGCTCTCAGCCTACAGAAAGAGCTGCATGAATACATTACCTAGCAGCTGTGTGGCACTTAAGAATGTAAATTCAACGTGCTTTCCGTTGTACTGTTGAGCGAGCGACTTAACCTAATTCGCTTCAGAGAAAATGTTTATCCACAGCCACACAGAGCCGAAATCTGTAGAGGAAGCTAAAATATGTGACAATATTTCAGATTTCTCTATCCACATGTTCGGCAAATTCCAAGCCCCGCATCTTACAGCGCGCGTGTCTGACAAGAGGAACCACAAATCCCCTTGTGAAAAGAGGCCGAGGTGCATCGCCGAGTAAACAATGCAGAGCAGCGGCAAAGCGCCGATCACTTTGCTTCAATCTTCTGCTGATAGATCGTTAATCAGTGAAGCGCCGCACCGCCCCACTTGGCCTTTTCTGCAGCCCGCTCCATTTCCGACGCAGGGCCGTGGCTATTGACCACGGGCGCGTTTAAAGATAGGCGGGCGGCCCCCGCCTACGCCTCAGACGGGTGATAGCCATCTAGCTGAGCGAAGGCAGCCTCGCTAATCAGAGGCTAGCATCTGAACTCTGATTTAAAAAGCCATTAGCCATTAGCCGCAAAGGGGCTCTCTTTCTAGAGCCAGGCTGGATGGAACTTCAAAGGTGTCGTGTTTACCCCCTACGGCACGTATTGCGAATTCGGCTACTTCAAGGGAAGCTAGCTGTATTATTCTCCATCGATCCGAAAGAACCATCCCAGTGAGTGGAAGGAGCCCAGGCCTGAGGCCTGGCTCTCAGCTTAATCTCAACTGGCAAAAATGTGGGAATGGCATGAAATCGAATGGGGAGAACAAGCAGAAATAGAGGATAATTTTGAAACAGCTAATTATGGCCTTAGTCAAATTTTCATACTTCAACAGGCTATACAAAGCTACAGACATACCTTTGGTTAAGATAAAGAGCAGTCACCTGACTGCATATGCAAACATAATCGCAAATGTGAACACAGAGAGCTTCTGCTCTGCGCCGCCTGATAACTGCAGCTTGTTTCATACTCCAGTCAGAACTTTAACATCACAGGCAAGATGAGAAGAGAAGAGAAAAGTTCATAAAAGACATGCAAGATGGTATAAAGGGATAAAGTCCACATTTGCACATTTACATCTCTCCTGTAAAGATGTATAGGGACCAGTGCATTGTGGGTAATATCAAGTTACCAGCATATGCCAAGTAGTCTTAATGACATCCTTCCAGCCAGTCAGAGAGAAGCTGGTCCTTCAGGGCTCTATGATAACTTTTTTCCAGAGGCATATGTGCCCCTAAGTTACAAAATTTAGGAGCACAGACAAAAATTTGGGAGCACAGTCAGTTCTGATATTTAAGCACTTCAATTAAAGGAATCATCATCATCATAATACAATGTCACATACATGCGAGTGGAATGTAAAGGTTAGAATGACAGACAAAACTGTGATTTAACTATTTTTCTGTTTGTATTTTAGAAATCTTTTGATGCAATTAAGTCTGATTTGTTAATGAATGCATCCCTATATCGTAAATGCAGAAGAGATGCATTGTGTCTTGCTATGGCATCACGCTTCATATGCGGGTAACCTGGCACAATAAGCGAATAGTCTGTAAGGGATATAGGGGCATACTTGCAAAATAACACATCACTAGCCTTCTCTTATTCAAGCCACTGGAAATCCTTCAACCATTCAGGGTTAAATCGGCACACCTTCACTTCACCAGTGGTTCTGATCTTCTTCCTCATTTATATTTTTATTCTCCCGTTCCGGCGCGTTTGATTAAAAGAGAAAAAAAAAACGTATGCTTCGTTCGTTGCCTGTTCTTTTTACGCTCTTGACTTTGAGAAGACTTTTTGTCTCCGTATTTCTGCAGAGGTGCAGGCTGGGAGATTATCAGGTTCTGAAGCAGCCAACTGTAGCATGAAACGCAACTGGCATACATGCAATTTTTGCAAATATGGCAGCATTTCCGAGAATTGTGACTCGCTCACTCAGTGCGTTTTTTGGTGTTTCAGGTGATTTTCTTAGAGGGTATTAGGAATCACTCACACCAGTGTGCCTAAATCTTTTCTCAGGTTCGCACACCAACATTTTTACTTGCATGTGCAAGTGAAATTGGCACACAGTAGAGCCCTGTCCATATTTGACAGAAATACACTAGTGCCCTAAATCCAATATTTCATAATGTCATGGTGCCCTCGGACCCTAATGACAATGTGACAACCAATGTGACTATTTCCACATCATGTTAAATCGTGCCTCAAACTCTCTCCATGACAATGTTTATATTATTAGGAGGGTATATCTCGTTCAATAAAGTACAATGATTGCCACTCTTTAAATTCTATTTGCCACAGAAGTGATTCTAAAGTCAAAGGGATTTTAAGAGGCCTGTCAAAGAGCTGATAATAATTTCACACATCATGGGTTTGAACCACATCATGCATGTGTTGCACCATGCTTCACTTACCTCTCGCAGAAAGCTTTTTGGTGTTGATTATTTTTGCAGCGTATTCTTGGCCTGTGCACAGCTTGACACAACGGCGCACCACTGAAAATGCTCCCCTGGGGAAACAAGGCCGGCAGGGTACAAAATTAGAACGTGCTATCACCCCAGCCTTGCAATAGCAGTATTTGGCATTGCAAAAACTGAACTCTGGGATGATGTCCTTTCTTAAATGACAAATGAAAAAAACCCACCTCGGGAAGTAGGCAAATTCCCCATTTCCTTGGGACTTATTATACTTAAGTAAACACTTTCCAGAAAATTAGCATTGTGAGGGAAAACAGGAAGTGAGAGGAAGTAGATGTGTGCGGCCAGCTGAACCTCTGTCCAGCTGGCCTTTTACCTCATAGACAGCACATCCCGACAGACACACGAAATGATGGCTGGTCACTTCAAGAAACACATAACAGGCCAGTAATGACAGACATCATATAAACCCACACTCATTCTGAAGAAATATGACAGACCCTGACCAGTCGGGATAAGTGTTTAGATGATAACTGGGGAGATTAATAGATGGATGGATGGATATACACTTCCATTAAACATTCACCCGGAGAACAAGGTAAACAAACTCTCTGATGTTGTGCCTACTGAGGTATGAAACTGTCAACTCTATGAGGCCGTTTTACTGCCAGTAATGTGAACCAATGACTAAGCGACTTCGCCTGGTTCTTAGGAACAGGTGATCGGGATTGCCTAGCGCTTAATTACACAGCCGTATCACCAATCACGGAAACCTCCGGGCATACGCAACATGTAGAAAACAAGTCAACGTCGCAAGACTACCTGCCTGCAATCACAGCTCCTGTCTCACATGTGGGTCATGCCACATTTTAAGTGCCTTTCAACACATCAAGAATTTTTTCTAAGGATGTTTTCACCACAGAGTGTAATAAAATTCCCAGGAGAGAACAATAATAATATCTGAAGTCATTCCCTCTGCCTGCTAAATATAGCTTACCTTGTTGTTGTAACACAATATATTGGTTTGTCTGCTTAACAGGGTCCCCAGAGATACACTTTGCTAAATCAGCTAATTCTGTAATGTGTAAGATGAGACCAAGCACCAGGGACAGAGACAGAGGGGGGGTCCTAAAGGGAGGGGGATTGCTGGGCCTGTCCAGCGCATAGGCTTGACCTTTGTACCAACAATGCACATATTTCCTCTCTCCAGACACACACTGCTATAATCAACCACACACATAAATACACCTTGACAACAGTATACAGATGGTGAAAAAAGAAAAAAGAGAGAAAGAGAAAGAAAGAATGTCTGGCTGACCTTAATTTTTCACCAATAAGCTGCATTTTCTGATCATTAGAGAAAAACGGCCTGGATTAATGGCTCATTCACAAAACCCACAATGGAATGCAGTTTTATGAAGTCAGGTAGTGCTCACACACCCAATTATCAAATCTGAGAGGCACCGGAAGAATAAAGAGTTGCCATTCAACTTTTTAGCGCTGCTATATTCTCTTTTCATGATCTTACTTTGCAACTTTTCAAGTTTCAGTGCAACATGGCACCATATCAAAGTCGCCATGACAACACTTGTCATGCAAACTCTCGATGCCAGCGGCCTACCCACCCACTACACCTCATCCCATCACTTCAACACCCTGCCGTTCCAGAACATTCAAAAACCTTATATAGGAAATTAGCAAAAATCAGTACTAAATTACTCCTAGACTTCAGAGCAGAGGACCTTCCACTTATCTAGGCTGCTGTCTCCTAGCGCTGATGCATCTCTGTATGCACGGACTTCGCCCCACCCATATCAACTACACTTTCTCCAGTGGATAGATTATGTTCTTCCCATACCTGCTGCAGGACTGTTTATGCCCCACCCACCAGCTGCAGTTTATGCGGACAAATACTACCCCAACCATCTGCTACAGCCCATATGTGGATATATACTGGCCCACACACCTGCTTAAGCCCATATGTGGACATATAAAGCCCTTCCCACCCACTTAAGTATATATGTGAATATATACAGCTGTACTCACCTGCAGAACTTCATATGTGGACATATAGAGCCCCGCCCACATGTTAAAGTCTATATGTGGAAAATATAGAGCTCCGCCCATCCGCTGAAGTCCATGTTTGGACATATAGAGCCCCACCCACCTGCTGAAGTCCATGTGTGGACATAAAGTGTCCTGCCTATGCCTACCTACTGAAGTCCATAAGTGCAAATATAGAGACCTTCCCACCTGCTGAAGTCCACATGTGGACATATAGAGCACCATCCAGCTGCTGAAGTCCATATGTGGACATATAGAGCTCCATCCAGCTGCTTAAGTCCATTTGTGGACATAGAGCCCCGCCCCCATGCTGAAGTCCATATGTGGACATAGAGCCCCGCCCCCATGCTGAAGTCCATATGTAGACATATAGAGCCCTGCCCACATGCTGAAGTCCATATGTGGATTCTGCCCTGCTCACCTCTCCTGCAGTCCCTCAGCATGCTTACAGAGCACTGCATGACTCGGGGCCTTCTTGGTGAGCAGAACACTGAAGTCCACACTTAAGGCGGAAGGGGAGCATCGGGCACATGCTCAAAGATGGCGCCGCGCTGGCTGCTGCCAGTCGACTTGCTTACTGAGCCCTGAGACGTCGTGACCAGATGGCACTGCGCTAGCCAGGAGCAGCCATACCCCAGCCACTTTTACCATCGGGTCAGAATGCTCATCAGAGCACAAAACTTCATATATAATGGGACCACTTCCTGCTATTTACAAGAACCTTTAAAATGTCATACTAATGAAAAACACACTTGGCACTCAGTAGTGAGAGCTGAAATCTAACTGCAGCAGCCCTTCCCAGCACAACATGACAGCGGTGATCAGGCAAGATTAGGCAATGGGCCTTTGGGTCGGACAGCATGCTTCGAACTGATAGCAGATGGTCCGGCGGAAAAATACTGCGGAACAATATCGGCATATTATCTCTGGCCCAACATCAGAATATTCAGGGGGAAATGCCTTGTTATTCAGTCATAAGAACAAGATTTTGGGTGGATGTTCACTTCAAAAAGAGAGCACGTAAACACCACTCATCACACTGACGTACAGGTGTCACCTGAGAACACTCTACTTTATAAAATATGCACCTTAAGGCGGACCACGTCAGCTAAATCAGAATAAATCCTAATTTAAATGTTCGCTGCCCGACGTGGGTACTCCCTTAGCGTCACAATACTGTATTAAAACGGACTGTTTTCAGCAAGTTCAACAAGCGCAGGTCCCAGTCCTTATTTTTTATGACTTATATCCAGCCTTCCCTTTGCTCCAGCGGAAATGGGACGGCCGCCGTTGCCTGTCTGCGCTTCGGGGTAATCAACGCGTTAGCGAACTGCTTTTCATTAGTGCCCGCGCCGGCCAGCTCCGTCTCAGAGGAGACATTGAGCCGAATTAAACGGCTCCGTCTGTCAAGCGATTAAGGCGGCGAGAGATGCGCGAAGCTGCCGGCTACGGACCCGGCCGCCAGGCGTGCGCTCTGCGGGCCGGAGCCGTTATTGCAGGTCGCGGGTCTTAACGCTCCGGGAGAGCGACAGGTCACAGGGCGAGGTTGCGCCGGGGGCTTAAACGCGAAACGTCCGCAAATGTGTTTCCGTTAAAAAGCCGGGGTCTCCCAGTAAGTTAACCGCCATTTGAGATATTCCACCTAACTGACGCTCTAGCCTGCAGCCGAGAACGAAACGCGAACTAGTAAAACCTAGTAAGCTAGTTAAATTAGTATGTTTATCGTAAGCGGCCCTCCGAGACCCATTAACTACTTCAGTTCGCTTTGCTTTCTCACTCAGAGCCCGTCCCTCCGGATCCTCCCTCAGGTATTCCCCCAGGATCATTACCCCTTATCAGTCGGCCTGTATTAGCAAGGGAGTGTGTAATGTAGAAATTCTGCCCCCCCCCCCCACTCCTAGCCACATTTCACATGTAATCTTACATATTCAAGGGCCCCTGAATCTGCCAGGGTGTCCATGTCCCTCCGACGCCCATGACTATTAGTAGGCCTGTATAATATTGTGAAACTGTGGTTCGAATTGATATAATAGATATAACGTCTTCGTAACGCCCTTAAAAAATTTTTATATACATGTACATATCTATATTTAGTACATATAGAACCCAGTTTCAGATTTATCTTATGACGTTTTACGTGACCATTTATGTGAATGAAAGTAGGCCTACATCAAAAAAATCGTAAAACGATTAAAATCTACAGAGTGTCGATTTAATAAAGTAGTGTCCAACAACGTGCCGTAAATGTATTCATAATATATGCTTTACACTAAGGCATAAGTAAAGAAAGGTAGCTGTAATCGGTAGGCTAGTTATAACCTGAAATAAACTGTAAAGCAGCAGGTTTTACGCGAAATGCCGTTTCGTGGGCTCGGCTCTGCGTGACTGAGACACCCCTGTAGCCTCTTCGCTTAATGAACATCATAAATAAAGTAACGTATTTATAGCATACCGAGTGACGCCTTTAATATCATAAACGTAGCATGCTAAATGTCTCGAAAGTGAAGGGGATAGCGGCCAAATATAGCTGTTTGTTTAATTATTTATTGCCACTCGCTCAAATGTCACCGGAGAGAAGGGGTTCCGCGTACGGCGTATTCTGATCCAGTCCTGTGGACCATGCGGGACCCCCCGCCACCGAAAGCGGGCCGACTCCACAGCAGCAGCAGCTGTAAAACCGGCAAAACCCCATCTAAGTTTCATATATATTTTTTCTCTCATAAACCAGACCCATTGTGCAAGAAGCACATAAAAAAAAACCGAGCAATGAGTGCACACCCCCAGCCCGCTGCACAGCGCTCGCCATGTCCTGTAGCCCACACGTATTATGTTAGGGCGCGGACGTAAAATTAGCAGCTTAAACTTTCGGAACCGCACGTGTACGGCGGCAAATGGTTACTGCTCGTCGTCTGGATTAAAAACGATGGCATCTGGCTTGTTGTCTGTCCGTGGCCGCGAAAAATATGGTGGCGGCGAGCTGTTCAATAATTCAGCAGAAAACAAGGCAAAAAAAAAACAAACGCGTACAAGCCGGTGGGGGTGGGTGGTCGGAGGGGGGGGGGGTTGGAGAATAAAATACACTCCTAACGTCAGGGAGCAGGCATGCTTCACCGCAGAGACACGTATTATAGACACCAAACAGCCGCTTCGATTTTTTGACAGCTCAAAATGTCACTGCCCCCCCACCTTCCACCGCCACCAGCACCAAGCTGGAGCGACTCCACTACTGCAACTGTATCAGCACACGAGCTGGGGGGGGCATAACTGCTACTAACTACGCAATTTAATAAATAAATAAATAAATCATTCGAGATCAGATTACATAATTACAAGTGCATTTCAATGCATGCGCGCCAGTTGCACGCAGGGGGTGAGGAAGCTGCGCTTTTAGGGGGGCAGCGGGGCCCCCAGCGAGCTGAGCGTCAAAGACGGAGCGAGTGCAATGCGCTGTCACCCCGAAAACGCCACCGCCGACCAAGCTGTGCCTGTATGCCAGCTAAGAAAAATAATAACGGGTCGTGGCCGACGCCGCAAACGCAATTACCGGGTTTAATAGCGCTGGTATAAAAAAAAAGAAAGAAAAGGAGAGCAGGCGCAGAAATACGGGCTTACTTTCCGAGCTCCTCGTACAGCTGATACTCGTCCGTAAATCGCGTACAGGTCGTGGTTGCCATGTCTCCGTCTTCTCCGCGGCGATCGTCGTCTTCTGCCGAGCTGTACCTGCGATATCTATATGCGTCTATAAAAAAGTTGAACTTTCTCTGATTCTAGCGGCGGAGGTCCGGAGGACGGGGCGCCCGCGGTTCAGCCGGTCGTGCTGCTGGGAAGCGGATATGTGCAGGGGAGCTTCGCTGCCTGCCTCTCTGCCCTCCTCGTTCTGGTGTGTGTGTGTGTGTGTGCGCCTCTCAGCTTGCAGTGCGCTCGGCTGCCACTGCACAGACGAAGCCTCCCCTCCTGGCACAAGCAAACGGGTCATCATTGCCACCAATCGGGGGCTCATCGCAACTTCGTGCGTGGGCACCGACTGCGCCGGGCGACATCATCGCTGCGCGCATACAATTTTATTTTTTAAACGGCGACCGATTGAGCAAAGGGACACGTTAACGCGTTATTACGTTTCGCCACCGGTGGCTCCTTTATAATCGCTTTTTAACTTTGTTGAGACAACCGTCCAGAATATTAAAGGCAATTCGTATAGGGGTGGCGATGCGCAAGGACGCGATGATGGACGGGCAGTGTGAGCGCCGCACGTTGGTCACGGTTGACGGCTTTTTTGCTGAGATTAAATGTCGCGCACCGGCTCCGGCACACGCGTCTAGTTGGTTTACGCTACGTGGTAACCAAACCACACTGATCAACAAACCGAGGCAGCTACAAAAGGCACTGCTTTTTGGGGAGGTTTCTGAATCTTTCAACCTTTTTTTTTACCACTCATATATTCAGGCATGCCATTTCCCAAGTTAATTACTTCTCGAATCAATACAACTCTTTGTCTACAGTGTTTCTTGTGACGTTCAGAGATGCTCCAGCGTGTTTCCTACGTGTCTTAGCGCAGGCCTCTACGGGCCCGTAGTGCTGCTCGTTAAACATAATCGCTCGCTTGGAGCAGTTAGCTCCCGAATTTAGCCTTCTTTTTCGCGGTTCGGCCCAACTCATTTGTCTTTTTTGCAGCTGGAACATCTGCACTCATTTCCAGCTCCTGATTTCTGTACCAGCAGGGCATGTTGATTCCTTTCAGCCCGAGGGTGGAGTAAAGCGGATACATTTCGTTTCTCGCGCTTAAGAAACGTGTGTGCAGCGCCGTCTAGTGATAACTTTAATAAAACCATTCGCGCATATTCAGAATATATCGAAAAGCAGGCCAGAGCGAAAGAAATCATAGAAATCGATAACTGTAATTTCAACCGAATCTGAGCTCTACTGGGCTTACAACATATTGCGGCAAGTAAATAACTCACTAAACAGCACATCGTAAAATCTGCACTGATTCAGGGAAGCTGAAGCCCCCTTGGTAAATCAAAATGACATGGATTTATCACACTTTTTATTCATTTCTAGGCACACAAAATTATTAAAGAAGTTAATCAGATATGGGGACCGAATGCAGAACTGCTTCCACTGAAAATAGATGGCAGCAGGACAGAAGTGAGATGACTTATAAATTATGAACACACCGCTGAGGGGAAGGACATCAGGAGGGTAATCAAGTCAAGTTAACAAACATACAAATTAACAGCACCTGACATTGTATTTACTCCATGGAAGTTTCTAGAAAAAACATTCAGGAATTTACCAGTGTACAAGCAGACTTCCAAATGAGAACACTGACCCCACTGCCAATTAGAAACCAATTCAGTCCATTTCTGCTTTTGGACGCTTTGGCAGGAGACTGTGGTTTGAACGCAGGCATCTCACTACTCAGGGCACATGTGAGGAAACCACACCCCAAGTTGGTGCATCCAACTGTCCTCTCCGGGTGTGAGGCCAAAGGCAGTTTGTCAGTGGCACACTCTCCTGGTGAAACTCAGAACTGCACAGCACTGGGTGGGATTTCAAACATGGTTGGGTCAAACTTCTGCCCTTTGAAGGGGGATCCCTCTGCATCCCAGCCCTTCTTCAGCATGTCATGTACCTTCTGCAACACAGACAGGCTCATATAAGCATCATGGATATAAATACATACATTTATACCATTACACTGCAATGACAAAAAGTTTACACCTATTTTCCTCAAATACTTTCAAACAACTATAAAAACAAAAGCTGATGGGTAAACCACCCTGATTTCTCCGTCTTCTAGGACAGCGTTTCCCAACCCAGTCCTTAGAGACCCACAGCTGGTCCATGGTTGTGCTCCCTCCGAGCCCCCTGCTAGACACTGGACGGGAGTTGGGAGGGAGCAAAAACGTGGACTGGCTGTGGGTCCCCAAGATTTGGATTGAGAAACACCTCTATGAGGACGCAGACACATACCATTTCATGGCTCTGC
Organism: Petrocephalus schoutedeni; assembly: GCA_026780765.1. Lineage (NCBI taxonomy): Eukaryota > Metazoa > Chordata > Actinopteri > Osteoglossiformes > Mormyridae > Petrocephalus > Petrocephalus schoutedeni. The sequence continues at coordinate 27,754,209 of JAODKL010000118.1, forward strand.
GGCTTGCCCTGTAGCTTCTGGTTGTAGTCGAAGGTAAGGCGGTCCAGCACGGCGTGCTCCTCCTCGTCCACGGAGGCCATGGAGCGCTCCCGGTTGATCTGGTTGATGTCGATCTCCACCTCGCCCTTCAGCACGGCACTCCACCACACCTCCCCACTCTTGCTGAGGGACAGCTGAAGGGAGTGGAAAGCAGAGGGGGTTCCTCATTAGCTAGCCCCCCATACCAGAGCATCCAGCACTCCATGGCGGCCTGCAGAGTCACAGCTGAAGCCATGCCTCATTTTTCAAGGCCGTTAAGAGAGCCCATTGTATAACTCCTTTACCTATGCAGAGTGTATAAGCTCCCCAGGTATGAAGAGTGCGTGTGTGTGTGTGTGTGTGCGAGCGTGTGTGTGTGAGAAAGAAACAGTACGTCAGGTACACGGCCTTTCTACAAATAGCCCAGGCAGCCAGACGTGTAGGACAGATGCTCTCTGACATACCAGCACGCAGCGGCCAGGCTCCAGGCTCCAGAAGGAGTTCTCTGCGTTGATCTTGTGAGTGAGCTCTCCCTCCATCAGCACGCGCTCCGTCGGCCCCTCCCGCAGAGCCACGCGGACACTGCCCGCCTGCAGGTTCACCGAGACCTGCCAAGGTGCCCACACAGCCATCACACAGAGTAAGCTTCATTACCTCATCTCCGCTGCCTTCTGGCCTGCTCCCGACTGCTTTCCAATATTCTTACATTACCTGAGCTGCAATGAATGCAATGCTGACCATTTTCTATTTTATGCAGTACCAGCAATTATGGTAAGTTTTGCACTGCATTGTTTCCTATCCAAAGCACCAGAGGAGCTCAAGACAGCCAGTCAAGAACAAGGTCTTTGAGTTTTGAGTGATTGTTGGCTACCCTAAATCTGAATCTATGGCCAGGGATCAAATTTATTCCAACAGTTTGTCCCGAGAATCTGCTGCTTTAGCTTGGACCGCTGTGTAGCACAACACAAAGATCAGACTGTGCCCCCCTCATGTACCCAACAACACACAGACAGACTGTGCCCCCCTCATGTTACCAACACACAGACAGACTGCAGCACTGATTCAATTAGCTGTGCACAATTTATGCAGCTCAGAGGACTACAGCAGTCAGCAGTACAGTCCATATCTAATCATCATTTTGTTGACAATTTGCAAGATGAAAGTGATAAAGGACACCAGTCTTGAATTTTCTCTTAAATACAAAAGACAAGACTGAAGATAAAAAGTACAGCTGAACCTCACAGACATCAGTGTTTCTTTCAGTCAATATCACAGCTAAAAACCACAACAATTATTCAGGATAAAAGAGACAGAATCCATACAGAAGAAGGGAGTGATGGACTCACCTGTTTGCCCCTGGCAATGTTGACGGGCACATGCACCCGCACTTCCACATCTGTGTAATCCTGAGACCAGCTGTAGTTGTCCCTGACTGCCCCGTTGTAACTGTCTGGGTTTGCCTGGAACTGCGTCTGCCCTCTGGAAGAAGCAGAACAATAACAATGGCTTTTTTTTTTTTTTAAATCAACAGCTGTGAATGAAAATGTTCAAAGGAAAATCACTAAACACAGATTAACAGATGGCCACAAGCCATGGCTTCTCCTAGAAATACCAGGTACAGCACCAACTAGCAAGGAGCCCTGCTGCTGGACTGCACAGCAGCATTTCCCAATCCGGTCCTTGGGGACCCACAGACAGTCCATGTTTTCGCTCCCTCTCAGCTCCTGGTGGGAGCAAGAATGTGGACTGTCGGGCAAGAAGTGTGCAGGGAGCAAAAACATGGACCATGAACTGTGGGTACCTGAGGATCAGATTAGGGAACGCTGTTCTATAGCATATTACCTGAATTTCGCAAATTAAATAGTTTCTGTAATGGAGTAAAACCACGGTTTCATTTTTCGCCAAAAGCATGGAAAATAGCAGGTTTCCTTCCAATTCACAATTTGCTCGCTTTACCAAACAACCTGCACACACAACCCTAAATAACACCACAGCTCAAGCAGTTCATAAGTGCTCACACAGGCTCAGAGAAATACTCACGACGCTGCATCAGCGGTGCCCGAGGCCCCCTCTGCCTCACCAGCAGCTTCTGGAGGCTGGGCAGCCTCGCTGCAGGCTGGCTTTGGCTCCGAAGATGGGGCCTCCTCTGCAGAAGGGTTCGCAGACGCCACCGCTGGCGCCACCTCTTCCTGTCCCGCCGCACCTGCTTCCTGCTGCTCAGACTCCGTTACCACCACCTCCTGAACTGCAGGGGGCGCCATCCTCATCTCCTTCTCCTGAGCGAGCCTCTCTCTATCCTGTGCTGCAATGCGCTCAAACATCCTGAACGTCTGGAATAACAAAAAAATTTAAGCATTTATCTATGCAGGTTTATGCAACAAAGAGTATGTGATAAATCACTAATCGCATATACATACAAATAATTTTTTTTTAACAAATGGTTAGTAGTAGGGTCATTCTATTTTAATTCAAGGAATGGCCTTTGCATCACCATTTTTGATTTTAATGAAAGTTGGCATGTGAATTACATGTACCTTCCAGAGCTCAGAAGTGTTTGTTTATTATCCCTTTGAGATATAGGAACATTTCTACACCATGGGTAGTCAAAAATAATAAATAATAATAATAATAGAAAAAACATCCTGAGGGTTCAGCTACATTGCTCAGTTATAGCTTTCTGGAAAACTCAAAGAATGTTTTCATGGTATGGTCAAGATGTGTGTAATTCAAATGCCAAATTTGAATCAAAATTAAAAATGGTGATACAAAGGCATTTTGGGAATTTTGTTGAATTAAAATGGAATAATCGTGCATAAACGATTTACATGTTACAGACTGATATTAAAGGATTTTCCCCAAAATGTGTAGTCTCTTAATTTCTATAAATATTAAGAATGTCACTCAATTATCACTCAGCCGTATTATTGAACTTCTGTTCAAACAGTTCAGTGCACAAAATTGTTATTAACAAACTAACAACTTTCAACTAGTCCATAAGTATGGCAAACAAATGAATATAAAATGTAATCATTAAACGATCTTACAACTTCAAAATTATAAGGATCGCCCTTAAACACCTTTTATGCTTAGTCAAGTGGCCATCCTAACAGAAATAAAATTAACAGTGAAATATATATTTCACCTGCATTCATTCAGAAATCCTATTGCGGAAATGTTTTTCAATACGTTTTTAGTTTTGTGTGGCATTACGAGATCGTAATAAAGCCAGTTTAAAGCTGTTCAAAATCGTTCGATTTAGATTAATCTTCATAAAAACCAAAGCGCAGAAAAAGTACCGAAATTTACAGTATCTGTAATACATTTAACGATAGATGTGTCCGACGCGCATAGGGCGACACATCAGCGCTCAAAGGCTCGTACAAAACACAATACGTACTAAACCCTACAATACTTAAATTACATTACACACAATTTCCGAATGTCACAGTAGCCTCACATACAGCCCAGGAAAAAATACTAGACCACAATACAATTAAATCTGAATTGTTAAATCCTGGTTTAATCCTGGTCCTGCCGGCAGAAGGCTACACTGAGCGGCAGGTTGCTTCCAGGTTCAACGTTTCTAAGACGGCAGCAGCCGACACAAGAACAATGTGAAGCAGGAGACACTGGGAATGACATGACTTTCATAAGTGGTGTGACATGCACAGCTAGGACAGTTAGTATCAGGCTCCTAGAAGCAGTCCCATATTTATGAAGTCCCATAAAGCAAGGAAGAAGCCCTTCATTAAAGAAAAACAGGAGAACCAGGGTGCAGTTTGCAAAAAAATGTACATTTTACACAGATACATAACCATAAATTGAGTGGTTGCTTAATCTTTTCCGGGGTGTATTGACAACTACCTGACGTTACAAAAAATACTGTACTTAACATCGCTTGCATTTACTTTTTAATCAATAACAAAGCTACATAGTATCACGTAGCAGAATGGGCTAACCAAGGTAACTCATCTTCTTACCTTAAGAACCATTTTCTCCGCTACTCCAGGGGGGAAACCCATGCGGTCGTTCGGGCCGGACAGCAGGCGATAGAAGTCGGTTTTTCGGTACAGAAAACCGAAATAAACCTGGAGGAAATTCTGGATGTTTCCGACGTGCTGTAGTATGCCAAGCAGAGCGTTGTCATACAGCTCGGTCATTTCCATAGGGGACGACATTACAATCGTGTGCAGGTTACTCTAGAGAGAAAGTAAAAACTAAACCGTATTTTTCCGCAGCTTTATACCTCTGTAACTAAAGTTCGAGAACGTATCGCTGGTGCGTTCCAGTTACGTCGGAGGTCGAAACACAGACCTGAGAATGACGTCACGCACGAGTTCACGACGTCCAGTACAACAAAAGACGTCAGCGCTAATGAAACTACAACAACTTCTGTTGATTAAAGTTTTATTAGCGCTCACGTCTTTTGTGGCTCATTAAATTGGTCGACACACCATATTGTCTAACTACTATCTGTGGACATGTTGCTAGGGTGTTTTTATGCACAAAATACTGTGATATTGGGATTTCTCGCTTAGCCAGATACCCTGTCAGATTTGTGTCGCTACACGATCCGTACACCCTACCGAATCCGTTGCTTCCGGATCCGGTTCATGTACGCCTGCGTGTGTCATCGCCAGATATAGACTGCGCATGTGCTGAGAAGTTGACGCATGCGTACACCGAATATTTTACGACTGGTAGCGAAGTGCTGCGCTGCATACGTTTACGACTCGTGGTGAATTCTAAACACGCATGCGTGTACGTGGAAATTTTTTGGAGGGCGAAGACGTACGGCGAAGCTGAAGATGAAAAACTTCACTTTCTATCGTGCGTTGGAGTATTACCTTGCGCAGGGTTGTCATGACCCATCGCTAAACAGAAGCCTCCGTATGGCTTTGTGCTGGATGCACAGTAATGGTGACCTATTCCATGGGGAAGTGACAGAGCCTACTGTGCTCCAGCTGATAACTGAAGATCAGGAGACTGCCCTCTCCAAGCTACCGCGGTTAAATTAGCCTCATATTCCACATTCAGTTTTCCGGCTTTAATAACTTCTCACCGAAGTAAGGCAGGGCGTTTTTAATGATAGAATTTTGATGTCCAGTACACAGACAACGATTCACACCTATCATTTTTCACCTCCTGCCCTTTCGTAATTCGCGCAAAATCTTGTTAATAGCTACGAAAATAGGTCATTTCAGCTGTTACGAGATGTTGGGTTACTATGTTCGGTTCATGACAACTGTTGCACAGCTCCTGGTTTTCCAGGTTTCTTTACAGGCGAATTTAAATTCACTTTTAAAAGCTCGTATGTATCCGTATAATGTGCAATGGGACAGTACAGGAATGGGTTAATAACTGCAAAACTACGCAAGATAGGCACGTCTAGTTCAATGTACTTTGGTCAGTGGACACTGGGGGACCATGCACACCCCTTGGATTTTCAGGGCAGCTTTGTCTGTAATAGTTATTAATTATTACATTGTATCCATATTTTATGCATTGGGGCAGTACACTAATGGGTTAATAGCTCAAAGACTAAACAAGATAGGCAGATCTAATGAAGTGTGCTTTGGTCAGTGGACACTGGGACAATGCACACCCCTTGGATTTTCTGGGCTACTTTGTCTGTAATAGTTATACATTTTTTGTGCAAAAGTACTTGTGGGGCCTATTTAGGGCTGAACGATTCAATACTTTCAAATCGAAATCACGATTTTAAACAATGCAATTAGCCCATAAATGCATTTTGGATTCAGTTTATATATTTCCATTCTTATCTTTGGATTAATGTATAGCGCAGTTCAGATTTCAGAGTGCGGTTATGCTCAATTAGTTTTTTTATACACAATGAATACTGGGTTAAAAAATCGCAATATCTGTCAGATAAATCGCAATTCTGTGTTTTCTTAAAATCGTTCAGCCCTAGGTGCATTGTTTTATTTTTGGGACCTTTATTTGATGTCAAACCCAAGCTAAGCCCCTGCATTAATAACAGCTCTGGGAAAAAATTCAGACCACTTTTTTTTTTTTTAAATCTGCATTTCTGCATCCTGGTTGATTCTTGGCTCTGCTGGCAGAAGGCTACACTGAGCAGCAGTCTGCTTCCTGGCTCAAAATTTCTAAGACAGCAGTTCACAAGAATAGGATTAAGCACGAGACACTGGGATTGACCAAAAATCAGCCAGGTAGAGGGCAGAAGTGACTTTCTAATGCCAGAGATGACCGTTAACTTATCCAACAGGCTCTCATGAATTGTAGGATGACATCAAGTGACCTTCAAAAGGAATGGGAAACATTAAGTGCAGATGTGAAGTGCACTGCTAGGACAATCTTAGGTTCCTAGAAGCAAGACTGAAGTCCCATAAAGCAAGGCAGAAGCCCTTCATTGATGAGCAACAGAGAAGAACCAGGCTGCAGTTTGCAAATAAACACACACCCATAAATTGAGAAATGAGTTAAACAAAAAATTGTGCTTCGGAGTCTTCATTTCTTTCAGAGCTGTATATATCAAATTTCTGTACCTGTTTGTTTTGTGCAAGTTAAGATGGTGCAGGCATGAGGCAAGGAATAACCCAGGACAGGGTGCCAACCCAACATAGGGGGCACATATACCATTCACATGTTTTTCGACTGGCGGATGCCCCATGACAACACGGATAACATACCAACTCCACACATGGAGCCAGGGTGGGGACTTGAATCCGAGTCCCAGAGGTGTGAGACAGTGGTACTAACCACTGAACCACAGCAAGATAAATATATCGAATACCTTTGTAATAGTTGCCAAGTCTCATATTCGTAAGTGTTGGTTTCTGAAAATTACTCCAAATTTTATTACTTTTGAAAATAAGTTAAAAATGTTCTTGAAAGAGAATGAATAGTGATAGTGCCAAGAGATTGTGAATAATCTCTTTGTTTCTAAAGTCCTTGGAGGTTTATACACGTATTATTTTTTTTATTTAAACAAAATGTTAGCATGCCTAAGGGGGGTTGGGCAGCCAGTTGACCTTGGACCCTCAGAGGTGTTTCTTCTCCCTGCTAGGGAGTTTTTGGTTTTTTCTTTCTTTTCTTTTTTTCTATTCTGTCTTTCTTTCATTCTATGTATTTGGTTTTCTCTGTTCCACTCTGTTTTGCATATATCAATGTATTCTAACACACCCATGTAAAGCACCCTGGGACAACTCTGTTGTGAAGGGCGCTATATTAAAACAAACTGAATTGAATTTAATTGAGTTTATGACTATGACTGCTTGGTTGCTGTAAAACTGAATTATGTGTATAATGTTAAATTGCTGCCCTTGCTGCTGTTGTCAAATATTCTCGAGACTTCCGCTGCCCTCCTGGTACACCCCTTTTTACGGTCCGTGCGAGAACTAACAGCCCAGGGCGCATGGTTTCCTACTAAAAGCGACTGCGTTTTACCAGAAGATCAGTGATGTTAAGTGTTATTTTTAGGATCAGGAAATCATTTAAGTTATCATATTTCCTCCAGGCAGTGCGTCTCTCTTAGCAGCTGCCGGTGATTTCAGCATCTGGATATTTCGTCTCTGGTATAATGTAGGGATGCAACAATACAGTTAGCCTACGGTTCAACACATAAATTCCTACATTTTGAAAATAAACATACATTTGAAGTTAATTAACATAAATTGACCATTTCAAATGAACATATTTGTACTTCAGTAAACATA
>JAODKL010000118.1:27766645-27782596 GCA_026780765.1 Petrocephalus schoutedeni
GGGGGGGGGGGGGGGGGGGGGGGGGGCTCTCACCTGCAGGGTCTGGTTGGGTTTGATCCCAGGCCCACGCACCATTAGAGGAACTCTGATATCAAACTCATAGAGCTGCCTCTTGTCAATTGGCAAGGAGAACTGCCCTGTGAGTGAGACATTTCAACTCAGAGACCCATAGCCGAAATAGACCCACATCCAGGCAGAATCACATGCACTGATGACAGCCACAGACCAAAGTATTCTAAAGCGTGTTGATTTTTACTACATAGGAAAACGCATCCTTTCATTCACGTGTCTGCAAATTCCAGTGTGCACTGCACTGCACTGGGTTCTGCACTGGAATGCATTATACTCTCTCTGGTCTATGCTGCTCCTACTGGAGCCAGGAAGCAGGTACTTGCAGACAGGCCACCCATCAGTCCCAGGGCACCGGGATGTGAAAGTCATGTGCTGTCTGGAAGGAGCAACCAGCTCAGCCATCAGACAGGTGAGGCAAGCCCCTGCTTCCTGTGTGCAGTTTGCAAGTCTTCCCAGTGTTTAGACCGATTTCCTCCCAATTGGCCTCTCTACATTGGCCCTAAGGTTTGATCACATGCATGAATGGGTGCAGGGGAGTGCCCAGTGATGGGCTGGCATCCCTCCTAGGGTGGCCCCCTGCCTCTTGCCCTGTGCTGCCTGTAATAGGCTCCAGGCCCCCTGTAAGACCCTTCTGGATAAGCATCTATGAATGTGATGGATGGATGGACAGCATTAAAATAAAAAATAGCTTTTGTTAAGACACAAATGATGAAATTGAAGGTCTAAATTAACAACAAAGGTGAAAAGTGAAAAGAAAAGAAAAAACAGCAAAATGGGGCGTCCATAAAGTGCACCGGTGTGGTAGCCATGGTCAGAGGTGAAGAAGATGTAGGTGTTGTCCAGCTCCTTCACATCTTGTAGTTTCTTCACCATTTTCTCCACCAGGTCGTCCACAGACAGCAGGGTCTGCCACCTGCAGCACGGGGCAGCAGAACCACAGCTTGTGGACCCAATCAGCACCAGAACCACCCCGTTGGTGTCATTCCTAGTGTTTCTTAAATGCTAGCCATAACCCTGCAGCACCCTTCTATATTAAGGGTGAATATCTAACCGACAGTAAGAATTCTAAGGGTGCAGGACCTCCCAGCTTGTGAAAGAACCTGTGTGGATGCAGAGTGAGTTCCTAAAGCCACAGGAGAAACATGCAGCTGCCATGAAGATTCACTGCCAGCTTTAAACTGGTGGCTATCAGCAAAGAAGCCAATCATAAGTGAGCTCCACCACTCAATGAACGCGACAGGGGAACAGCCCGCTAGAGCAGTGTTTCCCAATCCATGTTTTTGCAAAAATGCAGGCTGTCTGAAAGGGGACCGGGAGGCAACGTCTGTGGGCCCCAAGGACCGGGTTAGAAAATGCTGCACGGGAGGGACTGCTCCCCACTTCCTTAGGCATGCACCATACCTCTTGCGAAAGGCGTTGTCCAGGTAGGCGATGGAGGTGTTGGTCATGGGGTTGGTGGGCTGCCGCAGGAGCCAGTGTTTGTCCTGGGCAGAGAGAGACAGAAGGATCCATGCACTGAGCTTATGCTTCCTTTAGATGGCAGCAGAGATGAGAAAAATGCCCACGGCAACATGCAGATGAAGAATGGCCAGACCTGAGAGACATTAATTCCCACTGAATGGATTATAACTTCACAGAGTGTACTACGAGACGCTACATACACCCACCACCCCCTCCCCCATGCCAATCCCAAACCTTTGGCCCCTACAAGCAACCTTTCCTCCAGGTTTGTTGAAGCTCCCGTCTCTGGGTGCCTTCAAGTTGCTGAAGGCGTTCTGGTACTGGGGGGCCGCTAGCCAGGGGGAGTGGGGGGCGGGAGGGGCCAGCATAATGAAGAACGGCCGCTGTGGGCTCCTCTCGTCAAGGAACTGCATGGATCTGTTCACCTGGCAGGTAGGAGCACGGAGAAGGTAAGAGACGAGCATTACAACACAGAAGCACTGAGCCAGGGAGCACCGGGCTCAGACACTGCGGTCCTGGCCTCAGTACTCAGCTGACCAACACCAGCAGAAAGCGAGCCACATCCAGGCTGCGCTGATTAACCACACCGGCGGCTGAGCACCCAGGAGCAAAGGATAACCCATAATCGAGGACCAGACAAATCCCCGAGGGGAAAACATACTCCTAGCAAAAGCAGGTTTAGTGGAACGGGTTCTGCTTTACGAGTCGTACTAGATGAACAGCTTTTGCCTGGGAAGAATTTATTCATCCCAGAGCTCAATTCTTTCCAAGTGGCTGAAACAGATGGTCACATGACCTGACCAAACCCAACCGAGCACATTACAACACAGAAAGGTTTCATTTTTTTTCCCTTTTGTGTATGGAACCAAAACGGTAACAGAACAGCAGAGCCCTGTAACGAAAGCGGACCGACTCCCTACACACTCAGTCTCTCACTGCATCAGCAGGGGCACTTCGCATTACGTTCGCATTAAACTGAAACTGGTGTCAGCTGTGTTACTCTTAAAATGCAAGCTATATGAACTCAAGCCAGACCCATCATACACGGGACAGGCGGCCTGGTGACTAAGGACAGGTCTCTGTAGGCAGAAAACCGCTGGGTCAAAAATAGCGTCTCCAAGTTCCCCATTTCATGTGACCGAGTGCCTTGTGATGGACGGACATCCTGACTGGCGCCCTGTGCTTCCTGGGGGGGGGGGTGGTGCTGGTCTTCGGCAGAGCTCACACTCACAATGAGATCCGTGAGGTAGTCCTTGTCATACCCGTCCCCATGCTTCTCCTCCTTGCCGTTCACCGATAGACTGTAGTTGTAATATTGCGAGTTCCCAACCTGCAGGCATGACATCATCAAATTAATGACATCATCAAACGGGGACCAACCACTAAATCACCAACATAATTGCCAGGGAGCTTTGCAGCCTAGTGCCATTAGGCTGAGGCCTTTCAGGTTTTATGTACTGAGACCGAGGCACAAACCTCTGCATCGAGCATAGCAACACGCTAAAGCTGAAGACACAGAGGGCCCAGCGAGGCCGGTGAGATTAGGGAGCCCACATCAGCTTCCCGTTACAAGCGAAACAGGCGGCCAGATGTGGCGTCACACCGGAAGAGGAATGCGAGACACACTCGGGTCAGGCGAGATGACTAACCAGAGCATGCCACTGATCCCAGCCGGGAGGGACATGGCCCACACCCCCTGCCTCCTTCTTTCCGTACTGCAGAGACAAAGGAGAGAGTTATTAAAAAAAAGTGAGAAGGGGTTTAGAAACAAGGACGGCCAACCGTGCCCTAAAAGGTCGGTCATTTCTCACAATAATCACACTAACAACGAGGTGCAAAAAAAGGCTTAGGCTACTTCTCCACTCTGGAACTGACAGTGAGCAGCGGTGTAATGATGGCTGGGTAGGTGCGTACAGACAGTCTCCAGGTTAAGAACGAGAGCCATTCCCAAGTCTGTCTTTAAGTCCGGTTTGTAGACAAGTTGGGAGAGTGCTAAGGGCAGCGTGTTCAGACCTGAACGGAGTACTGCGGTCTCCTTCCTCGCGCAGACGAATCGCTGGAGCCGCGCAGTGTTTTCACGCACGTCACAAAGGAGTATGTGTGTTCATCATTGTATAACTAATCTTAAATAACAGGGCGCATGGTAGTATGTTCGTAAGTACAAGTTGCCCATAAGTCAGACGTTCTTAACAGCTATACCACATATTGCGTATACCACATGCCATATACTTGCGCATGTCCAGCACTGCACCTCACCTACCACCCCATGTACTTGTTAACTCGACTGCTACGATACCGCGTTAGGCTAACCAACACCTCATAAAGCTGTGACTAACTAAAGTAGTGTTCATCTAGCCATCCAACAAGATAACAGCAGCATTTTGGAGAACAGAAAGAAATTCTTGCTCCCCCCCCCCATTACTGTTCATTTGCATATTTCTATAGTAAAATTCTGTACATTTCCTTCCCAGATTAATAGCTTTAAGCATTTTCTTTGACTGCCTAAGGCGTTTGTGCAGTGACACATATCCAAAGCAGTGTTTTACCGCAGCAGTTGTAGGTGGTCTTGGTTCAAAGGTTAAATACTTCATTTGTAGATACAACTTCAGGGAACCTCTTAAACCTGACAGATGACCCTCGGGCTACAAGTCCAAATGATAACCTGCTGGTTGACATAATGACTGAGGACTTTGCTGTCCAAATGAATGACATTTACTATGAGACTGACTGAAGGATTTGATAAAGATGAACAGCATGAGAGCCCTGTTGGGACAAACATTGCGAGTCTCAAGACAGGCATTAAGTAGCCACAAAAAAATGCCTGCAGCTATTTTCTTCTACTACATAAACCAATCCATTCATAAACCAGTACTCCATTCTCTGTGTAGCCCCAACACCACCTGTATCCTTTCCTCAAACTAAACGAAGCAAGCTTAGCAGCCCAATCACAACTGCAAAGAATAACACACAGGAGAATCTGAATTGTTCAGGCATACACACTGCTTTCTGCTTTACTGCAACAGCTGGAAATTGACACCTCTTATATAAATAAATGAACATTGCAGAGGGGGTCAGTGGTTTATTATTAAACACCACCCGATTTGATAATCATCTGCGGCTGTCTGTAGCAAGTGCCTTCGTTTCCAGCAACGAAGCACTGCATTCTGGGATTGAACGTTGATCACTAATGAGCAAAAAAAGGGCACATTGTAGTGTGGGAGTGTACGGAAGGGGTGGTGGCAGACCTGGTTGAGGTACTTTCCCGCGTAGAAGGTCTGGTACAGCTGCTTGCTGAGGAAGACGGGAAAGGCCAAGGCCTCCGGTCCCTGCTGCCATTTGGGGCTGCTGCAGTTGCCCGCCAGGGAGTTGTTGCGGACCTCGTGGTTGTGGGGGTACTTTCCAGTCAGTATGCTGCTGCGGCTGGGGCAACACAGAGGCGTCACCGCGAACTGGGGGGGGGGGGACAGGAAGGCACGAGGAAGGGGGGGGAGTAAGGCAGAGATCCTGACCTGAAGGACGTGCGAAGCAGGCGAGGTTACAGAAAGACAAAACTTACAAACACACGGCAATTAGTACTCAGAAATAATATTTATAGTAAAACGATTCATCCTTCAAGGAAACATTTACACAGTACAACAGCAACTTAAGATTCCTTTCAAAAACAAACTGTGCATATGAAAGGAAGAGAGGAGAAGATGGGGCTTCATTTCATTACCAAGTTTGCTCTGTACATGTCAGAAACACGCCACTTGCACAGTCACAAGACAGCCTTGGTGTCAACTGCGTTTGGCGAGAGTCCTAGTACTGGGCTTAGAAACTGTGTATTTAACAGACGCTTTTTCGACATATAAAGGCAAATTGCACATTCCTCACAGCCGTATGTTTGTAGTCAGCGAGGTGTAAGTGCAGCCTCTAATGAATGCCCAGGAACCAGCGTGAGCAGTACTGGAGCAGGAGGTACACTTCTAAGAAAGCAAGAACCTGACAAGTCTATTTAGGGGCCAGAAGTGTGACATTCAGGGATCGTAAAGAGGCATGAGGCAAGTAGAGATATTCATGGACCAGACAGCTCTTGGAGCATTTAGTTATAATCACTGTACTAGTCAAACAGGCTACTACAAACTACAGGTTTCTTATATTAGCGACAAGTCACGGTACATTGTACAAACATACTCACAGCATTGGAAAAGTAGACACCAGCATCACCAATCAGCAATTTTGTCTTCTTCATTGGTGTCTAAAGCAGCACAAAGTCAACATAGTGCAAGTTAATATTTACAAGCCCCAGCGCCCTGGTATGCTTGATAATATTGATAGCATTTCTGTAACTGATTCGGCTTCGTCCCCCGTAACCACCGCTTATTTCACTTTTTCCATTGAGGCTTCTTCCAACCTGGTCATGGCGTTTTGCACTGATGTGTGTACGTATTTTCTGTCAGTGTTAATCGTGTGTTTGAATTATTTTTGTTAAACGAATCAATGGAGACTGGCATTGGAAAGCGGATCGTAAACTAGCGGGTGTGCGCGTAAAATTAATGAATGAATAGCGGAAATTCAGAGTTGCTGGTGAAAACTGTTTACGGATCTGAAAGTTCGAAAACAACCCCCACCCCCGATCAGGCATCATTTGTCTTTGGAGAGATCTTTTTTTTGTTTAATAATGAAAACGGCTTTCCGTCACGTTTCACAGCCACCCATGGCCGGTTTGCACAGTCACATGACAGCCAAGGTGTAAACTGCCCTCGGCTAGAATGCGTGCGTCCAGATCCAGCCAGAAAACTACCATCTTAAAGCTGGAACATTCATGCTCCTGTTAACCCAAAACACGAGATATTAATATGCAATGCGCCACAAATGGGAAATTTGTGAGTCTGTGTTTTTGTCAGCCGATTAATTGAGTTACTGCTTATTTCACACTAAGGGCTTCTGGTTATGACGATACAGCAAAGCAATCTGCAGGTTTAGGGCCGGTTTATGTATGCAAAGCTGCATTTTACACCGCAGAAAATACGGCTGCGTCCTCCCCACCCGCCTTCCTGGTGGTAGGTGCGACACAGGTCCCAGGTCCCACTTAACGCCGCAGATCACACCGAATAGCACTTCCAGAGTCGCACTTTTTGGACAATTGCGCCAGCGAAGTTACTGGTGAAGGTGCATCGGGCTTAAACCGGGGGCTCTCCAGGCTAGGGGCCGGGGAGGCGGATCTCACCAGTCCCCCGAGCTGGACATCCTGGTCGTCGGTGAGGATCAGCACGATGTTGCTGGTCTTGGCGCACACGGAGCTCCAGAGCGCGCAGGCACACAGCGCCGCCAGCAGCGCGGCTCCGCCGGGGCCACCGCGGCGCAGGCGCCCGTCCCTCGCTCTCTGTCTCGTCTCCGGACCGGCCATCGGCAACTGCAGCCCCGGAACAACACTACTGCCGTGCACGCAGTGATTTGCACATAAGGAAATATAAAGAGGAGGGCAGAAGTTGCGGAGAGCGATATAAAGGGGAGGTCTGAAAAGTTCGAGGAAGTGTGGAACACTCGCCGATGGTCATATGACGTGCCTTTTTTTTTTGGAACTTTTAAACGCGATTGCAATTAGTCAGCAAAAAATACGATTCTCGTTTGCCTGGTAAAAAAGGGGTAATTGCCAAAATGCGTAGATCTACGCATTTACGCGAAGGGTGTAATATAACCAGGTGTGCAAAGCTAAAACTGTAATCGGCCACTTTGATAGGGGGTCTGGGGATTTCTGGGCGTGCAAAGGCCGGTCTGATTTCAGCTTATGCTGAGTGATACTGGTTAGTTTAGTACCGTCATGACACTGCTAGTTACGCCGTTCACTGGTCAGTAACCAGCGCAGCTGCTGCAGCTTCCCATTCGGCACGGATCAGGCGCTTCGTTTTCTTACTTTCGTGCATTTGCGACCGCGACCGCGGTGACTTAAATACATCCACCACCTGGCTGCTTTAACTCATATGCGAGCCAATAGCTCCCAACACGGCCAGTGCATTTGTGTTAACAAGATACGGCAAATCGGATCTTGCAATGACGAAACGCATTTGATGGCCCCGGCCAGCAGACACGCTCGCCTGCGTTAGTCTTCTGGAGCGATCGGAGGCTGTGACTTTTAGACAGGCTGGATGGGAGTCTCTCTCCCGTGAATGAGCCATTTCCTGTTCGGAGTGGTTTTAGATGCGCACCCTGCTTTTACACCCGCAAGCACTTACAGCAGCTTTGGTCTGCGAAGGTGTGCCTGCCTGTGAAACATACTTTGTTATAGCAAATGACAACGGAAGTACTTTCGGTTCATTATTCTTGCGTGTTCTTGCAAGCCTGACGGTGCTCCTGCCGATGCACCTGCACCGAATTCATTGCATGGCACACAGGGCAAACGGGGTCACACGATTCTTGGTTTCCGTGTTAAGAGAAAGAGCCGGTGGTACATTTCTGTGCCCATGATTCCCCTGAAGCGCAGGAAAACGGTGCCCACTCCTGCGGGCAGCTGTAATGCGGGGGACGTCAAGTTTCCCCATGTTGTCATTTTTCTCTTTGAGAAAAAGATGGGTGCCAGCCGTAGAGCCTTTCTCTCACACCTAGCCAGGAGCAAAGGATTTAGAATAGAGGACCCTTTAAGGTAAAGAAGTGTGCTTTTGTGTTTTGCTGCCAGAAACTATACATCTAAGATGTTTTTGGTAGCATATGGAGTATATGACAGAATTGTACTGTGTAGCTGGATACGTGTTGGCTGACCCTGTGGATATTAATCGTTGATTATATAAGCTGGTTCTGTTTTGTTGAATGTTTTACTTACTTGCCATATGTTGGTGATTTAGCCCGGCTGTAACGCACATTGTGTCAGAAAATACCTCCGGTGAGGAGGTGCAGGCCTGGCTGGAGAGCCAGGTACCCGAGGGGGGATGCAGAGACTCGCTCCATCTCCTGGACATCACGTGGTTCACAGAGAGCATGAGAGAGGGCTGTCCAGTCAACATCGAGGACAGACATCGGTTGCAGGTGAGAGACAGAAACTGTACCCAGTGATGAGTAAGCAGACCTTTTAAAATTTGAGTTGTTTTGCATTACCTAAAGTTTCCTTCAGAGCGAAACTTAAATGTCAGCCAGTAATGGGGGCAATGTGTAGCTCAGAGGGACTAAGCTTCTATACCTGTGATCTGAAGGTTGCCAGTTTGAGTCCGGCCTTTGCAGAATAGTTACATTTGTGGACCCTTGAATAAGACCCTTAAACCCCAGTTCCGACAACAATGATGATAATAACACAATGGCAATAAAGTGTCATTGTGTTTGTTAATGTTGTTCTTATTTACTAGTTGTTTGTGACGGTTAGCTTCAGGCCCGCCTCTACTTGACCCAACTAATTAACCATAAACCACTGCTTCATTTTTCATATGTTGACTGATTTTGTTCAGGTACCCTCTGAGCCCAGTATGCACAGTGCAGGGAACACGATGGACAGCTACGCTTGTCAGAGGAGGACTCCACTGCAGCATCATAACATGGTCCTTACTGTAAGTCTTCCTCTTTCCCACAATCCACTGCTTCTATCCTTAGTATTATCAGTGTTGGGAGGGTTACTTTTAAAATATATTCAGCTACAGAATACAAAATACATGCCCTAAAATGTAATGTGTAACGTATTCCGTTAGATTACTCAATGTGAGTAACGTATTCTGAATACTTTGGATTACTTCAACATTGTTTTACATTTTACAACGGTATGAATGTGGCAACTTAAGAAGACAATTCTGTTATTTCCTTCTACCATAGCAACTGGTTAAATGTAATAAAGTATCACGCCAGATGCGTAAGAGTTCGTGAAACCCTGGTGATGGTTTCATTACACTTATAGATTCTATATAATTGCGCATCATAAATGTACAAGTCCCCCACCATCAATTTAACATGTCTTATCGTTCAGTGGAAGCACTGTCATGAAGCATTATCCTAAAACCATTTTGCTAGCGAAATGGTGTTATTAGGCTACAGATTTTGACAAGAGTATGCATGCATATGGCAAAAACAATGTGCAGAAGCATTAAATCTGTAATCTGTAATGAATCTGTAATGAATACCAGCAGAAGTCAGCCTATATTGCTTGTAGTCTCGAAGCTGCATACTATACGAAGCTAACGCGCTGGATCTTAAAAAGTCATAGATAGCAGATTGTCGATTGGCAGTTTGACTATAACTATAAGGGCTAGGAAAGGCAAGGTAACCAATAACTTGACTTTTGCCAGAACAAAAAAAAAAGCAAACTTACTTCAAGATGCTTCTTTAGATTGGAAGTGGAGTTTTTGGATGCAGAAAGTAAGTTGCTGGCTGGTAAATAGAGGCTGCCCTGCACAATGTATATGCTCTTCTTTTCTTTTCCGTCCTTAATGTGAAATAGTCACTGAATTTCCCAGACAGAAGCGCACTAGTACCGAGCTCCTGTCCCAGGGTGCGTTTCCCAAAAGCAAAGCTGCTAACTACGTTAGCAACTTTCATACTTGGACTAGGGTTGCCACACGCCCCTTAAAATATGGAATCATCCCGTTCTGACAATAAAATTTTGCGTTTGAGTTGAGATGAACGCAGCATTATCCCGTCCACAGTTTGTATGAAAACGCGGTTGGATTGATTAGAGTAATTTGCCTTATTTATAGTTAATAGGTTATTGCTGAGTTAATGTATATCCTGAAGATCAATTTTATTTAAGTGTTATGCACCTTAAGTTTTGATATAAAGTGAATGATTTCGTATGCCAACGCTAATTTCATTACCAATTGGAGTTTATAACTGAAAATTTTTTTATTCAGTGTATTTTTATGTCCATTGATAATAAACTGCTTCAAATATTAAGTATATGAATCGTAATACTTTCTTGAGACCATGGTTTAAGTTTTGATTTACCACCACTGGTGCATCACTTGGCACATAGTGGTTGTGGCAACGTCCCACTTTGGTAGGCGTCCTTTATTTTTCTGCATAAAATGTTACAACCCTAAGTTGGACCCATGCAACTGAATGAATCAGACTATGTAAGTCGCTACCGGAAGCTTTTGGGAAACACACCCCCACTGTCGCGCCAGCTGCATTACTGCAGCCAGTTAGCGTAACCGCACCTCAGCAGCTAGCTGCGGGTTTCATTTCACGGACTTCTGGGAAATGCAGAAAATGGATATAAGTTAATTGGAGAATGAATAAAAATGTGAAATAGGCAAATATATTCCATGCATTCCATTGATTTCAACAATGTAACAGTATTCTAATTACCATCTGTTTAAATTGTAACTGTATCGGGATACAGTTGCTCATATTTTGTATTCTAAAACGCCATTACATGTATTCCGTTACTCCCCAACACAGGTTACAAGTACATACCCAGGTGTGAGTGTTACTTAGTTATAATGCTGCCAATACAAGTATTGTCATTTGTTTTGGATGGTTAATTGTTTTTATTTTTGGAAAAAGTAGAGCATCATGGTGCCTCTGAGCTATGGCCCGTATCGCCAAACTGGTTTAACAAATGCAGTCCGAGATAAACGGTATCACAACACCGACTATTGGCAATCTGCTTTATATCAAGCCAAGCTTTCGTAGTAAAACCAAGATTACTTCCCGAGGACGTGCACATAAAAGCTTCCTGTGTGAAATGATTTGGAATCACAACAGGGCTGCGTATTTCAGTGCTTTGGAACAGAGACTTATTATGGTAAAATATGAGGAATTCTGAAGTACAATAACGGCGAAGAGCAGCACCGTGGCTGCCGCCAGAGCTAGAAAGGCATGTTGACAGTGAATTGCTGACGCGTAAATGCATACTTACAGTCTGATTGTCATAAAGGAAATGTCCATAATTGTCTTAACCACAAAGCATGTTTGGAATTTTTCATAATTATTCTTAATCTTTTTATTCATATTCATAATCCCTTTTTTATTATTCAGTATTAAACTTGTCACCTTTGAAAACCCATTTAATATTCCTTTATCCATCTCGCGCGTGCGCACACACACACACACACACACACACACACACACCATGGGTATCTGGCTAAGGAAGATGACAATGGTGTTGAGGTATTTTAGGAGCGCCACATCCATGTCGTTTAGAAAACGTATTTATATATATATAGAAACACACACACACACTCGGTGACTAAAAACGTGAAACACCCATAAGTAGTGGTCCGATTTGGATGTAATTTGGTACACGTGCAGACCAGCGATGGGTATGTAAGTGATTCGATTTGCAAGGAGCTGACATGTCTAGTCGCCAGACACAGAGGATGCCTCGTAGGCGCATGAGACGGCATTACCAGCACTGGACGGAGTTTGATAGGGGTCGCGTTGTGGGTTTGCATGAGACCGGAGGGTCGTAACGTCCAATTGCCCGGCATGTGGGGCATGCAGATGTCACAGTCGCCCGATGTTGGATCCATTGGGCACATGAGGGCACCCACACGCGTCGGGAAGGTTCCAGTCGCCCAAGACAGACCACACCAAGAGAGGATTATCGTATTGTGCACCAAACAGTACAGAACCCCATGACATCTGCGCCTGCCATCCGGACACAGGCATTGGACTCTGTACAACACCCCCTGTCATCCCTCACCCTGTCTCCATAACTGGCATCAGTTGGACTATGGGTTCACTGTCCCATGTGTAGGCTGGCATTAACCCCAGCGCAGAGACAGCTGCGTTGGGAGTGGTCCGTAACCGGGAGTGGCATCATACCATGTTCAGCGATGAATCTCGGTTCTGCATTAACACGCATGACCGTCCTGTGTGTGTGTGTGTGGCGGCGCTGAAAGGAGAGGACCAATCCTGCCAATGTTCCAGAGAGACATTACATTACTTCTGGCATCATGGTGGGGGAGCCATAGGGTATGACTCCAGGTCATCTGTGGTAGTGATTTAGGGGAACATGACGGCACAGTGCTACATCAGTGACATCCTGCGTTCCGCATGTCTTACCACTCCTGAGACAGCACCCTGATACAATCTTTCAACAAGAGGACACTCGTCCACACACGTGCCTATGGACTGCCTGCGTCATGTTGAGGTCCTCCCGCGGCCAGCCAGGTCCCCCGATCTTTCCCCAGTCGAACATGTTTGGGATCATCTCAGATGTCAACTCAGACCCAGTGCCAATCTGCAGGATCTCAGAATATGATACAACGGCGGTACAATTCTGCACTGTATCGCCGCATGTTTCCAAGCCTGGGTGGGGGCCCGGATGCCACACCTTACTGACACGGGACCAACAGTGTGCCCATACCGCTAACTCTGATCTGATGTTATAATAATTGTGATAGTTACATGACCTTTCACCACGTGCAGATTCATTTCCACCCCTCCGTCTGGGTGCTTGCCTTTCTCTTGTCACTAAGTTGTATATTGTTAATGTAAACGAGCTACATGACGAATGGAATGTGCTGTTTGTAAGTCACTTTGGATGTAGGTGACCTGGACCTTCTCCCCCAGGATGCGCTACAGCTGCTGTCCGAAAACGCAGAGTTCTGCGCAAATGAAGGGCGCAGCGTCGCTTTCAAGAGGTCGAGCGCCGTGCTGAAAGCGCTGCCGGGGCCCGTGCGCTCCCTGGGGGATCTGCGCGGCCTGCCGTGCCTGGGGGAGCACTCACGGAGGGTCATCAAGGTGAGGCGAGTCGCCGGGGCCCGTGCGTTCCCTGGGGGATCTGCGCGGCCTGCCGTGCCTGGGGGAGCACTCGCGGAGGGTCATCAAGGTGGGGCGAGTCGCCGGGGGCCGCCGTCTGTCAGTGAGATGCAGGCGTCATGAGTGGGTCACTCACCTCACTGTCTTTCTGCTTCAATGCGTGCAGGAGATCCTGGAGGATGGCGTATCTAGTGAGGTGGAGACCACACGGCAGTCTGAGAAGTACCAGGCCATGAAGGTTGGGCTTCTCCCACACTGGGGATTTTCCTCCAGCTCTCCTGCATCACATGCTTCACCAGCACGGTTCCTCTTTCGGACTCCTTCAGGCACTGACCGGTATCTTCGGCGTGGGCGTGAAGACGGCCGAGCTCTGGTTCCGGGAGGGAATCAGGAGACCTGCCGACCTTGAGGCTGCTGGGAAAAGGCTCAACCGTGAGCAGGCGGCGGGTGAGTGAACCATGGCGGTGTCCTGATCACACCTTCCAACCAGAGTCCCGAGGGTAGTTGTGCTCAATTGTCTGGCAGCCCATGGGTGCGTAATGGCTTAAGCTTAATTAATTTGGTTAGCGGAGCACGCTACATGTGTTTTGGTGTACCATGGAAGCCGTGGTGGTAAAGAAAGGAACGGCTCAGCAACCACATATTTTAAAATAGGAGATGTTGGGGTTACACTAGGGAAGAAGACGTTGGTGGTATAGCGATACTTTCTCCAGATTAAATTCCAGCACTTAGTTTTCATTAAAAATAGTTTTCATTTTTATTTCAGTTCACAAGTTATTTTATTTTATTTAGTGTCCGTTTTGGCTCCAGGTTTAGTTTACGATGACGCCTGTGTGTGGTCTCTCTGGGTGCTTGTGCATAGTGCTGCTGTGGAATGCCACTGAAACTCTGCACAGTGTAAAACCACCTTTTTGCTTTGAGATAAATTGAACTCCCAAAATAAGGTAAAAGAAAAAAATCATTATAATGAAGCATTTTAGAATTCATAAAGGTAATTTCATTAAAATATTTTTTTTTTAAATAATGCATTGATTTAAATGCATTTCGATGGCAATACATTTTCAGCGTTGATGTCCGCGACCACATTGACTGATCACAGCAGCTATAATGAATACATCCAAAATTACACGTTAATTACCACTGGCTTTATGAAAGGGCAAAAGAAATGGCTGTCTTCAATTCTCTTTTATTATTAATTATTATTTATTAGTAATTCTTTTATTTTGCATTCACAATACTCACTGAACACCACTTTCACACGTGAATTCTGCTACGGTATACTGGCTGGCCGGTCACAGAGGGCTGTGGCAGAATGGTGCAGTCCAGGCCACTCTCTCGTCCTGATGGTTCCTGCTATGAAGCATGTTTGTAGAGACAAACCTTTGTGGTGCTTCCTGGAGTGGCAGAGTAGGCCGTCCCACATAAAGGATACAGCAGAGTTTGGAGACCCAAAAGTATAAGTGGGGGGGGGGGAGGACATTCAATGTCATGGCATGAGCCAATTGTGAATCATATATGGCCTCCCCGGGAAATGCATTAATGTCATTCTGGAGCACCAAGTCTGCCACTTTTAAATGTATTATAAAGAAATCGCCCACATCAGTCCCCCTATGGCCTGCCTGTCACCCCCCCTGTATTGCATTCCTGCCAGGCCTGCTTTACCACGATGACCTCAGCACCCCCGTCACCAGAGCCGAGGCAGATGTCATCGGGGGAATCGTGCGGGAGGCTGTCGGCGCCGTACTCCCGGGGGCCGAGATCACGCTGACAGGCGGGTTCAGGAGGTGCGTCGGTGTCGTTCCGGAAGAACTGCAACGCGTGGGCTGACTTCCGTGTGACCTGGTGGGCGGGCTGCCTGTTTGTGCAGGACTTCTAGCTCATAAAGGGGCCTCTTTCCTGACCGTAGTTGGGTCTGTGCCCGCAGGGGGAAGGAGACGGGCCACGATGTGGATTTCCTCATCACTCACCCCGAGGAGGGTAGAGAGAAGGATCTAATGCCCAAGGTCATTGGCTGGCTGGAGGCACGGGTACGACAAGCGTTTGGACAGCGTTTTGGAAACGTTTGCATTGCTGACCATTTTAACCCTGACCAGTCATTGGCTTCCCCGACAGGATTTGTTGCTATATCAGAAAATCCACAGGAACTCGTACCTGGAGGCCAAAGAGTGGCCTGCCCGGCCCCCGAGTAACATGGACCGCTTCGAACGCTGCTTCACAATTTTCAAGCTGACGCTGCCCCATGTGGCTCCCCAGGGAAGCGCAGAGGCTCCCAGCGCACCTGGAGCACAGGTGCGGGGCACAGGGGAGTCCCCAGGCTGGAAGGCAGTGAGGGTGGACCTGGTCGTCACACCCATCAGTCAGTATGCGTTTGCCCTGCTTGGCTGGACTGGCTCTCAGGTACGGTGTCCTCCTAGGGACATAAACCCACATTCTGATCCACCTTTAGGCCATATCAGGGGAACTGGCTAAAAAGGTATTTGTGTAGATCGTCTGCCAAGAGAATGATTGATTCATTTCTGTAGCACTAATCAGTTGGTTAATTCAGGTCAATCCACCTGTTCTTTAGACTTGCCTGACTGAATCCACATAGAACCAAACTTAAGTTTAAAAGTAATTTTTATTATGTCATGTTTATTTTCGTAGAACAATTGTAGTATAATTTGATGTAGGTTTTCATATTTTATCCATTCGTCTTCAAACTGCTTTTCCTGGTCAGGGTCATGGGGGGCGGGCGGGGGGGGGGGGGGGGGGGGGGGG